>CAJNIZ010011547.1:0-14255 GCA_905231905.1 Symbiodinium pilosum | reverse complement strand
TGGCCTGGCATAACAAGGGCTTAGGCTTCGGGGCTTAGGGGTTATACAACGGCTACGTAGGGATAGTGGAAAAGAAAATGGAAGCTACTACTTGCGGCTTAGGGCTTGGGATATACGGGGGGGAGGTGTATATAAGGATGATATAGGGATTACATAGGGATCATATACGGAATAGGTAAGGCTTGCGATATCACAGCAACAGCGGTGAGCGCCGGCATTATCTGACTTAGCCCGCTCTTTGCTTAGCCTTCTATGGCCTCCTTGGCCCCGTGGCTTTCTCTGCTTCAGCCCAGCCTTCTTCCATTACTTGGGGTTAGCCCTACCTGCTAGGTTTTGAGCTTGCCTCACCCCAACACATAAGCAGGCCTAAGTCAGCCTTAGCACGCGAGGGGTTGAAGGCTGGGGTCGTAGCTTTAGCTCCCCATAACGTGCACGCAGCACAGCCAAAAAAGCGGAGTGCTTCAGCCTTGCCCTGCCTCAGCCTGCACCGTTCTGCATCCGGATTACATGCCTTCACACTTCTTGCTTAAGCCTTTGCCTTTCAGGTACGGATTTCGTTTTCGAGCCCTACCATGCAGCAGCCTTCTCAGTAGCCACGCTTCAGCCTGCACTGTCTTCAGACCGGCAGCCCCCGTCAGACCTTAGGCTCAGGGCTCTGTACCGCAAGTTTACGCTTTTTCAGGCCCCTGCATCGCCTCCATGGAAGGATCAGGTGCAAAAGGTTCCTTCGAAACCCAGCCAAGTTAAAGCCTTCTGCCCCTATCTTTCAGGACTCAGGCCAGTCAGGGGACGACGTTCAGGACACTCAAGCCTTTGCAGGTGAGGCTTTCACAGAGGAGGCGGCTCAGGACACGAGAGCACAGCCTGACAGCCCTCATGCCTCTGATCTGCTGCAGCCCTGTCGGAGTCAGCGCAGGAGCGTGAAGAATCAGCGCAGCCCGCCGAGCCTTCAGATGCTGAGGTGTGATTCGTTCAGAACGGACCCAGGTACACCTTGCCAAGCCAGGCACTACGGAAGCCTGCTGCGAGTAGAAAAGCCGATAGCCGCGAATACTTTCTTGCACAATCGCCGCATCCAGCCTCAGGCCACGCCGCGCCGGTCGGACCCTCAGCCAGCCTCTTGCATTCAGCTTTCCTTGCTTGCACACCTCTGTCCTGCAGGCTCTTACCTAAGGCTTAAGCGTTTTCCATAATTTCAGACATGGAGGTCCTCAGGGACTGCAACGTGCATGAAGCGCTTCTCATAGCAGCCCTCCAGCCGGACTCCTGGGCGGAGCACTTGCCCCCCAAGCTCACACCGGAGGCCGTGGAGCAACGACGCAGGAGAACTCCTGGACCAGGACTCAATTCGCCTTCTCAGCATTGTGCCTCACAGGCCTAAGCCCGGGCAGCAGATCAGGTGGATCCCGTGGCAGCTGCGCCTCAGCCAGAAACAGTGCCAGGAAGTTTTGGAAGCCAAGGCCACCAAGCCTCTCTGGACGGAAGCCCAGCTTTTGTCAGCAGCCCTCTTCGACGACACCCCCGAGATGACAGTGCAGCAAGGCACAGTCACAGCAGCCTGGCGCAACAAGGGCCGAAGCCGGACAGGAACGCATGGGCCCTTTGCGGTGCAGCGCATCTGCACAGCCTCAAAGCCGTCGACAAGAAAGTAGCAGAGCTTTGCCTTCAACACTTCGACCAAGACCCGGCCTCCGCAGCCCTAATATGCAAGAATTGCTTGCAGCAGACCGCAAGATTTGGAACCTCATCCTGAGCGTGCGATGAGACCTATCCAGCCTCCTGCAGCCTCGTCCCCGTGTTCAGAACCCTTGCAGCCCCCCAATCCTTTCAAGGGCAATGGCAAAGCAAAGGGCAATCAAGGCAAGAAGCGAGCCTCAGATTGGGATTCGGAGCAGCCTCACACGAAAAACAAAGGCACAGGGAAGCCCACCCCACCCCCACCCACAAAGCCCGACGTCTGGCCTGACAATTGGGTCACCGAGCTGCGGGGCAAACAGGTGTGCAGACGCTGCAGTTGGGGGCTCTGTACCAAGGAGCACCCAGCCTGCAAGCGTGTCGGAAGGCGGAGCGGCAACCCCGCTCGCAGCCCACTGAGCACATCACCTACATTTTGCAGGGTTTCATGCCCCCGTGACCGCGGCAGTGGCAGCCCTCGGCCTGGACCATTTTCAGCCCTTTGACTTAGACGCAGACTCCGCCTTCGACATCCTTCATGAACCCACTTTTTGCTGGTCCGGATCGTGGGCTCAGCCCTCTTCACACCGCCCTGCAAGGAGTACAGCACCTGGAGGCTCTCCTGCCCTTCGCACCCCTGCTCTTCTTGCTGGGGTGCCGGACCTCAAGTTGCAGGACGGCAGACGAGCTTAGCAGAGACAAGCTCGACAGGTTTCGCTCAAAGCCCTTGACCCGCTTCAGCTTTACGCTTAGCCAATTGTGCCAGCCAGAGGGCATCACGTTGCACCCTCCCCACGCAAGGTGGAGGGAAAATTTTGTAGAATCCGTTACCTGAACAGCTCCCCCAGGCGGACGCAAAATAGCGACCTCAGCAGCCAGCTTGTGCACAGCAGCCTGCTTGCGTGAGGTAACTTGACAGCAGCAGTCAGCCTAGCCTCCTGTCGCCTTTGCTTTGCACACCTGACAGGTCCTCCCTCTCAGTTTCCTAGGACTCCTCAGGTAGCCTTGGACGAGCTGCAGCCTCAGTTCCAGCGCGAGCACCGCGGAAGGGGTTCTTGCGGCAAGGCCGCAGCCTCCCGCAGGGACAGGGTTGCTCTGAGTCACTAAAGAGGGGGTAGAACGAAATGGAAGCTGAGCTTGAAGCCCCGAGCCTTTCAAGCCCTCCCTTGCACAACACTCAGAGCAACCCAGAGAAAAAGGAGCTGAGCCTTTTTGCTTCTTGTAGTGGTAAAGTGTTGAGGCTAGGAGCAGTGCAAGCCCACAGAACGCTAAGAGTTTGATTTTCTACCTAACAAAATTTTTTCACCCGCCCTCCCAAACCCTACTCGTGGTACGGTCAAGCCTTAAGCCTTGTCTCCCAGGTTCAGAAGATGCCGTGAGCCTACGTCGCTTGCCGCCTAGCGCTTGCTGTTTCACACACGCCTTGTTTCAGGCCGCAGGCTCAACAAGCTGTCTCAGGTACACTAGCCTTTCAGGTTGGCACCCGCTGGTGTCTTCCGAAGCCCACTGGCTTCCTGGGCCCGCGGAGCCTTTTCAGCCCTCGCTGGGGCCTAGCCTTCTTGCTGTCGCTTGTGCACGCTGCACCAACTAAGCCTAGCCTGCTCAGGCTAGCCTGAGCCCGCTGAGTTCAGTTCTTGCCTTAGTTCCACAAAGCTTGAACTCTGAGTTCAGCCCAGAAGCCTCTGGTCCTTGTTTTTCTCACAGGGGGGTAGAACGAAAGGGAAGCTGAGCTTGAAGCCCCGAGCCTTTCAAGCCCTCCCTTGCACAACACTCAGAGCAACCCAGAGAAAAAGGAGCTGAGTCTTTTTGCTTCTTGTAGTGGTAAAGTGTTGAGGCTAGGAGCAGTGCAAGCCCACCGAACAGAGATGGATTATCATTCCAATGCAGCCTATGCCGTGTTTCTGAGGCTTTTCAGAAGGTCCTAGAAGCATAAGCTACTCATTCTGGAACACTAGAAACGTTCAACTACCCAAATCTACCACAGCCCCAAGGATCCTGCCCCAAAATGGCCCATCCCTGTAACTGTCGGCATGTTTGGAATCTTGTACACAGAGTCAGACTCCAAAAAATGACGACCAGACACCCAATCCCTGCGACTGTTGGCACTTCTGAGATTGCAAAGGGTTTAAAAATGTAAAAAAACGACGACGGTCACGCAGATTCCGCGCGTTCATGGGCCCCGCCCCCAGCTGGCCCCCCCAGACCGCGCCGGAAAAGGAGGCGGGAACGCGAGATGCCTGACCATATATGCATTATATAGGGGTTTACATGGGGTTCAGGGTTTCTAGGGTCTTTTTGGGGAGGTTCCCGTAGTAATGATTATAGTATTTTGGGGTTTATATTAGGGTCCCCCAGTATCACACAGGATCCCCAAGAGACTACAAGGATACATGGGGAGTATCGGGATCCCTATGAAGGACTACGAACCACCCGGTTCAGTTACCCTACAGTGGACAATCAGTGCAAAAGCTAACGGATAATGAAAGGAACATAGGGGCTCATAGAGAGATGGAGGGTTTAGAGTTAGTAGGTGGTGTAGGCTTAGGGTTTTGCGCACAAAGTTTGGGGCTTAAAACTCAGAATCGTGGGTTTTGGCTTGTCCGTTCGGGTGTGAAGTATACAGGGTTTATAGCTCGGAGTTTAGGGTTCACAGTTTTAGGTCAGTGGTTTAGCATTTGTGGCGCCGCGCTTTGGGCCTAGGATTGAAGGTGGAGGTAATGTCAAAACTGGCATTCCGCTTCCGATATCCTAAAATCATAGCTCCCGATCAGGTTATTGCAGAAGTCTCTTGGCCCAATAATTTGGAGTTTAAGGTTATAGTCCCCCTTAAGTAGATAAAATATGGGGTATATGGGGATCTTATTCTAATATAGCCAAAGCCATATTCTATCTACTTAAGGGGGACTATAAATCCTTCATCCCAAAACTTCAAGACCTACAGCCTATCTAGGGTCTACCGCTTCAGGTGGAAGGCTCCAAGGAGCCTTTGTTTTGGGTTTAGACGTTTAGGATTTAGGGGATTGAGGTTGGACCCAAGATCCTACAGCCTGACTTCAGGGAACATGTAGACATTGCACAACATCTCCTCAGAGACCCACATCTCTCCTGTATCCCTGGTAAAAACACCACCGGACCAACAATCCAAATCGCATTTTCAGGTTCTCGGAATCTTCCTTAACAGTCTCAAAAAAGTCTCAAAAAAACGGGCGTCATCGCGTCATGCAGGTCCTACATCCTTGTTGGGGCCTGGAAGGGTACCATTATTTGCGAAGCCCCCTGTAGGCCCTGGTACGAATGCTTGGTGACAACACCTCCAAGTTTCTGAATCGTGGATTCGGATCTCTGGCAGTTTCTAGTCGGACATGACCCTACCGGACCCCCCGAGGGTATTGCAATGGCCTTTTGGTTACATGTTTGGGGTTTTGGGTTATTAATTGACCGTAATTTACCTTCTTTTAGTATGTAGAGTAGTGGCCTGTTTGCCTATAGTTTGGGGGTTTGGGGCTATTTGTTACCTACTTTCGGGTAAACCCTGTCCCTAAACCCCCAAACCGCGTGACCTTACCAAATCAGTCTCTTTACCAGGACCCCACCCCGTAATAGTTGTATAAGAGGAATATAAGAGGACCCTAATATGATCCCTTCTTATCCCCTATGATCACTATTGCTGGGTGGGGGTGTCCACCTAATCTTTACCACTTTACACTGCGCAGTATTTTTTTACGAGGGAAGATATTCACCGAGAACTGCCTGGACCCCAAAAATTAGAAAAACATGTCCCCAAACCGCTAAAGATGGCCCCAAAAGGGCCATTATTCTGCATACCCCAGTAGTATCCCTTTCCCATTTTACTTTTGGGCGAACATAAGGAAAAAGAGCACCCACTTTATTGAGAGGTTACTGGGGAACGGGTTTAGGTAGTTGCAGGCACCAGGTCCGACCTCTCCGGACACGAGGCATAGATATTGAACGCCGCAGCACGCTCTGCGTCCAGAGCCCCACACCTCACGCCCCCTGAACCCCGGAAAGCCTTGCAAACTTTGAACGTACACATCCGACACCCCCAATCACCTAAGCCCACCTCTCCGTTCAAAACTGAGATGAACCCCAGGAAGAGTTGAACAACCCTACCAGAAGTCATCTTGACCACATCGAATCCCAAAAAGCACAGCAAAGAATCCTGGAAAGCTCCTCCAAGAAGTATGTAACACTTAGAGAGCCCATCATAGCTCAGCCCGCAGCGCTAGACCCCAACAGCTCACTTCCCCCCAACTCCCCCAACAGGGACGACGACCGCGGCCGCGACGACCGTGGCCGTGATCGGAGTCGAGACCGTCGAAGAGATCGGGATGACGCTGCTGGGCTGCTTTGCGGAGGGTTTACACGTCTATAGGAGTTTATGTTTTAGGGATTAGGGGTTTGGGGACTTGAAGGTTTAGGGGCTTAAAGTTTGATCATGGAATCCTATACTCCTCCCCACTGCCCCTCCCGCAAAAAGACCCCAACTATGGCCTAATTAGAGCTTATGTAGAGTTCATCTAAGCAAATGTTGTGCCTAATTAGGGGGAGGGGAGTAAGGGGAGTGTGGTACAGGATCCCATGGCTTGGACTGTGACTACGGGATGACATGCTCCAACTCCAGGGTTTAGGGCTTAGGGTTCCCTATTCTAAGTAGGAAAGCCTGCTAAACCCTAAACCCTAAAAAATACTTGATGCTCAGATGTCAGGTTCTTCAAGCAGCTAGGCGGCTCGGCTTTTTGTACTACCTGAACCCCAAAAGTATGTAGAAGCAATGGCCTTGTTGACATCTTTTTAGGGGTTTGGGGCGGCTATGATGTTTTACCTGCTTCGGGGGTTCAGGAGAGGTGTTGCATATGGGGGGGTGGGGGTACAGCAAGGGCTTCGGGGCAGAATTCTAGCTTAGCCTGGATGAATTCTGAAACCTTAAGCTTTGAACCCCATCCCCTAAACACCGTTTCCGGACCGAATGTCTCTGATGCCATGCATATGTCTGTGTGAACTGTAGTCGGAACTCCTGAACAGCTGGTTATATAGGGGATTATGTAAGGGACGGGTGCAGGGCTCAGTCAGGGGGATACGAGAAGTTTAGACAGTGGCTCATGTTGATACATGGTTCCAGTCCCTTTTGGGGAATAGCTGTATAAGACGTGTACAATATTGGTGACTGTTCGGTGACTATACTGGAGACCAGGTTTCAGGTTCGATTCTGTGTCGGCTTTCAAGAATTTTTCAGGAGGACAAATAGTAATAGTAGTAGGACGGCTTAGACTGAATTACTTTCCTTTCAGGATCCTGGGTACCTCTACAGGGCATACTGACCTAAACCAGGTGAATAACTCCCACTAAACAAACCCTTCCTTGTTCCGTGTAGATATTTAGGATCCTCTGGGTGTAGCTTGATTTGTGGTGAGGACAGGGCGCAGGTTTGTAAAATTCATCATGGCATGCCGATGAAAACTCATATTTGGTTGTCCTCATGGGGAGGCGGCCCCAACTCTAAACCCTAAACCTTAAGGTTTGGAGTGTGCATGCGGGATCTTCAGGCCTAGAATCCCTAAAGCCTAAACCCTGAGACCCTAAGCCCCAAACCCTAAACCCTCAACCCTAAACCCTGAGACCCGAAGCCCCAAACCCTAAACCCCAAATCCTAAACCCTAAACCCTGAGACCCCAGCCCTACACCCCAAAGACTCTGCTTGCCGTCCCCAAAGCGCAGGGCTCAGGGCCGCTGGTTCAGGGAGCCCAACTTTTCAACCCTAAACCCCATACCCCTAAACCCCCCAAACCCAAAACCCTAAACCCCCAAACCCCAGAAACCACCCAAAAAAATACACCAAAACACTCAAACCCACCAAAACCCCCCAAAACCCCTAAAACCCCCTAAACCCTGGAGCCGAAGGCCTGGTTCCTGGAGGCATGTCCAACTTGACGTTGGCCACACCAGCACCATCCTGACCACCTTGGTTTAGAGGCTTAGGGTTTAGGGTTTAGGGTTTAGGGTCCTGACCACCTTGGGTTTAAGGGGGGGTTTGAAGGGGTTTAAAGAGGGTTCAAAGGGGTTTTGGGGGTTTAGGGGTTTAAGGGGGTTTTAGGGTTTAGGGGTTTTAGGGTTTGAGGTTTAGGGATTGAGGGTTTAAGGGTTTAGGGTTTAGGGATTAAGGTTTTAGGTTTGAGAGTCAGGGTTTAGGGATTAGGGTTCAAGGATCAGGGTCTAATGTTTAGGGGTTCAGGGATTAGGGTGAAGGAATTGGGGCTCAGAGATTGCGTTGTAGGGCTTCGTGTTTTGGATTTAATGTTCAGGGATTAGAGTTTAGGGTTAAGGGGTTAGGGATGAGTGATTAGTGATTAGGGTTCGAGGATTCAGGTTGTGGATTATGGGGCTCGGAGCATTGGCTTTGGGGGTTATGGGGTGTAAGGCTTTACAGACGAGGATGTAAGACGTACGGAATTAGAGTTGAAGGTCTAGAGGTGGGATCAAGTTTGGCATCCATGGTTTAATAGTGTGTAATTAGGGTTTAGGGTTTGATATTCCACGAAAACTAAAACCCTAAAGCCTAAACCCTAAACCAAGAACCCCGAAACCTGGTGGTTCGGGTTCTGAAGTTTAGGATGTATCTTGCTGGCCAAGAGGCGATTTCGCTGCTTCTCCATGAGAAGGTGCATGCGGTTGAGGCCTCAGGCTTTTTTGGGAGAAGGCCTAAACCCTAACCCCTAAACCCTACACCTTGAATCCTACACCTTAAACCCTAATCCCTAAACCCTACACCTTAAACCCAAGGCTTAGAGCTCTGGGTCGGGCTTTGGCTTTGGGATTTAGAATGGAAGGCTCAAATGTTCTGAGGTGAGCAACTTCTGTTCGGTACCACGAAACCAGAAGCAGGGCTTGGGGTTTAGGATTCAGGGCGCAGGGCTTTAGTGACAATGATGCTGCTTTTAGTCTTCAAGACCGCAAAGATTAGTGGGGGGAACTGGGGTGCCGCAAGATTTTTGAAAGGCCTGGCCGCTCGCATTGTAGCCAGGGCACCCGCCAGCTACCAGACATTATGGTGCGCTAGTTTGTCTTGTCCAAGCCTACCATAGGGCGGATAGATACCCCCCCTTAAAGAAGACCCCCCAACATCCAAACCCCCTACTAGACCCATGATTTATAAACCCCCTCCTTTCAAGGGCCTAAATATTAGAATCCCTATTATAAACCCTATTAAGGGGAGGGGGCTTATTAATCATGGGTCTACATTATATGACCCATGCCACAAATACCATGGCCCTGAAAATAAGGTGGGAATCCCCTCCAGGCATCACCTGTGCACCTGCCCTGCAAAGAAGAACAGTCTGAATGCATCACGGCAGTTGGAGTTGCAAAAGGCTCCTGAGGAGGTTGAAGCTACAGCTAAGTTGGCCTCAGAACCCTACTAAAAAACACTATATTTTTGGTTGTTATTGGGATTATAGTAACCAAAAATCAAAAAGATATTTTGGAGGCCCTTATACAGAGTTGGTGGAGGAAATCCTGCACCACCTGGAATCTCTGAAGCATTGCAATTATATTTGGAACTTAAGGTGGAGCTACATTTCTTAAAAGGCCAGAGCCTTAACAGAAAATTACTAAGAGAATAGCTTGCTGGAAGCCCGAACCTTCAACCCCAAGACCCGCGGTTTAGGATTGGGGGGTTTCCCAAAATTAGGGGTACCCTTTTTAGGGGTCCCTATAATAAGGACTATAGTATTTTGGGGTCTATACTGGGGTCCCCTTATTTTGGGAAACTACCATTTAGAGCTTAGGGTGGACCCGACAATCCAGTGGAGTTTGGCACACGGCCGAAGAAGTGCGTGCCGTACTTCTCAAGGTAATACCTGGGCAAGGCAACGCTATTACCAGTGAAATGCCCAGATGATGGAAGGAACTTGTTGAGTGCTTTGAAGATTCGTGGAGAAACACACTTGCTCAGGATTCTTTAGAGATAACCATCGGAGTGTGCAGGGCATGCGACGGGCAGTGGATGAAGGTGCTCATCTGACTGTTTTGGACATCTTCAAATGATAATTTCATGTTCTAGGTCCTGAGGTTCGTCGGGTGTAAGGAAGGGGGAGCTAAGATTGCCATTAGGAATTTGGAATCTTGTGCAAAACGTCCTGCATCTTGGCATCCAGGAGGGTTATAGCAACACGAAACTAAAAACTATCCTCAAGACAACTTCTTTTTTTTCAAGACAAGGGTCGTGCGCGTGCTGTTAGTCGTACCTCCTCAAACTGGTTCCCACGGCCTAGCGGATCCAAGAATTTGACCCTCCCAATACCCCCCCGGTTGTTTCCAGTGTAGTACTGGGGAAATTTTGAGGGGCTGCCCTAAACACTAAACCACGTGCTGGGTCACCAAGTGTCGCAACCACTGCGGGGCGAACAAGAAATCGGCACATGAATATTCGCCTCCCCTCATAATCCACCCACCGAGATGGTACAAGTATATACTGGGGGTAATATCCATCATTAGGGGGGGGGGGCGTTTTTATTGAGGGGATTCCCCACCCCAAACATTGCTTCCACTGTTCTGCATTGACACTATACTGGGGATTTCTCTTATGACTATGGATGGCTTTCTGATTTTCTTAATGACGGGGACTTGACAAGAAAAGGCCTGCAGCCAACAGAGCTTGTTACTGCAAACTTCTGCTCTCAATCCATGCGCGGCCGCTTACGCCTCGAACTTGTAGTTGGGCAGCCTGCTGTGGCCTGATCTCTGTCGGCCTCCAACAGCAGCCGGACAACTTCCAAGTGGCCCCTTGACGAAGACACCAGCATTGGAGTAGCGCCGTTGTTGTCGGCCTTATCCTTGTCCGCTTTGGCCTCTAGTAGCAGCCTAACGACTTCCAACTCGGAACATTCTGAGGCTATGTAAATTGGAGTAGCACCATGGTTGTCGGCCTTATTCTTGTCAGCATTGGCCTCCAGCAACAGCTTCACGGCTTCCAACTGCCCACCCGCTGAGGCTACGTAGATTGGAGTAGCGCCGTCGCTGTCAGACTTATCCTTGTCAGCCTTGGCCTCTACTAGTAGCCTCACGACTTCCAATTGGGAACACTCTGAGGCTATGTGAATTGGAGTAGCGCCGTCGCTGTCAGACTTATCCTTGTCAGTTTTGGCCTCCAGTAGCAGCCTCACGACTTCCATGTGCCCACCCTTTGAGGCCATGAAAATTGGAGTAAAACCGCGGCGGTCAGACTCATCCTTGTCAGCCTTGGCCTCCAGTAGCAGCCTCACGATTTCCAAATTGGGAACACTCTGAGGCTATGTAAATTGGAGTAGCACCATGGTTGTCGGCCTTATTCTTGTCAGCATTGGCCTCCAGCAACAGCTTCACGACTTCCAACTGCCCACCCGCTGAGGCTACGTAGATTGGAGTAACGCCGTTTCTGTCAGACTTCTCCTTGTCAGCCTTGGCCTCTACTAGTAGCCGAACAACTTCCAAGTGGCCCCTCCCCGAAGAAATGTACATTGGCGTGCGGCCTTCATTGTCAGACTTATCCGTGCGAGCATTGGCCTCCAGAAGCAAGCGGGCAGCTTCAGAGTGGCCAAATAAAGATGCGAAATGCAGAGCTGGTGGAGAACCACCAGATCCCAGGTCTGGATCTTGCGGCCGTTGCAAAAGCTGCTCCATGGTGTCAATGTCGTTCTCGCTGGCGGCCCCCTGGAGTTCTGCGATTTGCTCTGCTGAACTTGCTATGAACGGTTGCAAAATGAGCTGCATATTATTATTGTTATTGTTATTATTGTTATTGTTATTATTGTTATTGTTATTATTATTAGTATTGTTATTATTATTAGTATTGTTATTATTATTATTATATCCATTGGCGCCTCTAGCTCGGCATTGTCGGACAAGATCTCGCCATTAGATAAAAGAAGCCTCTACCTAAACCGAGGCTGACTGCAAAATCCTTGCAAATGGCGCTTGAGTGCCAATGTGGTGACTGGCTGTTCGCCCAGAACCATCATCTGCACAAACTCATCATATGGAATGGATAAGGCTTCTTCGCCAGAAGCTTTGAACACTCGAAGCATGCTGCGTTCAGATTGCTACGTTCCGGCAAGCTTTTAAAAAGGGGCCGCCCGCCTATAGTGTCTCTTTCAAAGCGGCTACATGGGGTTCCATGCTCGTTTGTGCACTGGCAGTTTTAGTAGGGTTACTCGGGCAGTCCGCGTATTAGTTCTTAAGCTTGAGCAAAATGCAAGTCACTGCAGCGAAGCAGGCTAACAATTACCTGCTACAAGGGGGTTTCTCAAACATGGGTGCCCTTGGGAACTCGGGGATATATAGACATCGTAAAGAGATCATGGGGAGTCCTTGTTAGGGACTGTACATAAGAACTGCTCTGAGAAACTCCACATCTATGGCAGCTTTGCCAGCGAGGTAAGGCAAATGATTCAGCGGTATCCTAGGTTTAGGGTTCAGGGGTTTACGGAGCACGGTGGGGATCATAACGGCTCTCTAGACTCTAGAATTCCCTGGGGAGGATTCTATACAGGTTCTTTGAGAACCCCTAAAGAGCAGACAGGGTGCCTTCAGAAACACGGTCAAAATGGAACTCGTACGCCCAAATTGAAACATGAAACACTAAACCCGAAAATAAGGCAACCCTAAACCTTTACTTAAACAGCCCTCAGACCTGAACCTCAAACCCTAAGTAAAAAGCCTCAAGCTAACACCCTCCAAGTGACGGGGGGGCATGGCCGAATGAAACTGAGATCAACAAAGGCGAGCTAGATGATAGCCAACACTGTTGTAAAGTTCAGGCAGGTAGCCCTAAACGGCCGTAAACCCTAAAGCCAAGCTTCCAGCTCATCTTCCATTTTCTCTTCCACTCAAGTCGCCCAAACCGAACTAAACTGTACACCCTAAACCCTTGATGTTAGAGGTCTTCAGGGCGTCGGGTAGCCCGGGGATTCCAACACTAGGTAGGCATATTACGAAACAATTTGTCCTTGCCGTGCTGCGAATTGACTCCGTCTCTGTTAAGCCTATCAACAAAATCCCCTAAACCCTCAACCCGCACCCTCAACCCTGAACCCCAAGCCTTAAACCCTCAACCCTTGAACCCTAAACCTTAAACCCTACACCAGACCCCTGGGAGGATCTAAAAAATTAGATCCCCTATATCGACCCACTATAGCCCCCATATATTCCTTATATGGTTTCCTAGATGGTTCTAGGGATCTAATTTTTAGATCCCTTTGGGGGTCTGGGACACCATTCCCTACATCCCTAACAACCTCAACCCTTAAACCCTAAACCCTAAACCCTTAAACCCTACACCTAAACCCCTAAACCCTAAACCCTTTTCCCTACATCCCTAACAACCTCAACCCTGAAACCCTCTGGTCGGTCTGGGCCCCCCAGCTCAGGAGGTTTCAGCAGTCGGAGCATGGCAAAGCCGCACTCATGCCTTTTCAGGGTTTAGGGTTTAGGGTTTTGGGTTTTTAGGGTTTAGGGTTTAGGGCTTTGGGTTTTTAGGATTTAGGGTTTAGGGTTTAGGGCTTTGGGTTTTTAGGATTTTTGGGTTTTGGGGTTTAGGGACCCTATTCTAATACAGTAGTTTCCATTTTCCTTTCCATTATCTCTACATAATGGGTTTAGTGTTTAGTGTTTAGGGTTTAGGGGGTTTAGGGTTGAGGGTTTCACGTTTAGGGTTTTGGGAATAAGGGGCTCATGCAAGAATAATAGGGGGGCGGGCTGGGGCAGGGTTCCAAGGGCCTGGTTCAGGGTGGGGATAGGGATTAGGGTTTAGGGTTTAGGGTTTAGGGTTCAGGGTGGGGAGGGTGTTGACAATGGAGGATCAACTGGAAGATCAACTGGAGATGATATGGGGACTAGGACCCTAAAACCTAAACTCAAGGATTATGGGAACGGGAGCTTACAGGGTAAAACAAAACTTTGGGGCTCAGGGAGTGCGAGGGGTTGGGGATGTAAGGGGTTTAGGGTCCAGGCTTAGGGTTTAGGGTCGGGGCCACGTGAAACCGACTGGGAGGAGCCTACGAATCGGAGCCCCGAATCGGATCGTTGGAAAGTCCGTTTAGATGCAGGGAGGGTTTAAGGTTTAGGGTAGTTTGTGCACGTATGTTGTTCTGAAATTGCCCTTGCAGTATGAGAGTTGGGACGACTTGGCCTGTGCACAAACAGCCCTAGACCCAAAAAGAGGCCTAAGCCCCAAACCCACCCAGACCCTAAACCCACCCCACACCCTAAAGCCCAAAGAACCCTGAAAGCTCTTCCCTTCCTCCTCCTAAAAACAAGGCCATAACCTTGAAAAAGCCCAGAGCCCTGAGCAACGAACAACTCAAAACCTGAGCCCTTGGGGTTGAACGAGGGGTTGAGCGTTTAGGGTTTAGGGTTTAGAGGTTTAGGAGTTTAGGGTTTAGGGGTTTAGGGGTTTAGGAGTTTAGGGTTTAGTTGTTTAGGAGTTAAAGGTTTAGGGGTTTTAACCTGTAACCCTCGCCCCGGCGAACAACCTCAAACGACCACAAAACTAAACCCTAATCAATCCTCTCTCTCTCTCTCGAATGCGA
>CAJNIZ010011546.1:0-10858 GCA_905231905.1 Symbiodinium pilosum | reverse complement strand
GCAAGGCTTGTACTCTGGACAGCAGTACATCCTGGAAGCTCCCTGCACGGACCTGTCCTGACCTGGGGGACTCCATGGCATCTACAACTAGTTACCCCTCCAACTACGCAAGCAGAGATTGCCACTGCTTCTTCCGAATAAGAAGGCAATTGCTTCTTTTCAGGATCTACAAGCTACCCACCACCACAAAATAAAACTTGAGCCGAGAAGCTTGGATGGCACATCCGCAGGGTTTGAAGCACTCGGGGCGCGCCCGAACCAGGTGTTGAGATCAATGGCGATCTCCAACTGATTGAGTTCATCAAACAGGGATTGCAGGAGGGGTGAGCTCGAACTGCTCTTGACCAAAGGTCTCAGGGCCGGATCGTTGTCCAGGAAAAGGACAAGGCCGGTATGCCGCAACTGACCACACAAGTCAAGTACGCCCCTGACTGCGACCAACGCTTCAAGCTCATAGAGGAATCCCTCCTTGCCCTCAACATTAGGGTCAGAGATGAGCGATGGGCTCAGGGTTTCGGAGAACCACACCTTAAGGGCAAGCCACCTGAGTTGTAAAGCACAACTCCAATGCCACCTTGGCCCTGCTCAAAGGAGGCATCAGTGTACAAGCGCATGCAATTCCTATGTGTACAGGAGACCGCGTGGTCACCCACCCAAGACCATCCTCACCACCCTCGCGGACCATTTTCTTTTTGCTGCAATGGGGAACGGGGTCAGTCAGCGCAGATGCGCACACAGCATCAAAGACAGGGTGGTGGCACATCCTCTCATGCTACAACACATTGCCGCAGTCGTCACGAGTAAACACACCCAACCCAGGGAGGGAAGGCGGGACAAAAATTGTTGCTCGCACTCGAGCCACAAAACTGCACGCACAACATGCGACGCACAAACCATGTGGAATAAAATCGCACGCACACATGACAAGGAAAACAAGCAAATAATGAGCTCTCTCGCTCGTGAGAGAGCAATCTTATTTCCAAACTTTTCTGGGAGGCACAACGGCAAACTTACCCAAGTAAAATAGAAAATCCATCAGGAAACTCCTGCACAATAGAAGCAGGTCCATCAAATATATTAGTAAAGCAGATACATAAGCCCAGCACAGAGCATCGCGGACCATTCTCCTTTCGCTGCAATGGGGAACGGGGTCAGTCAGTGCAGATGCGCACGCAGCATCAAACACAGGGCGGAGGCACATCCTCTCCCGCTACAGCACATTGCCGCAGTCGGCACGAGTGGACACACCCAACCCCACTGCAGACGTCACGCGTGCCCAGGCTGCGTCCACAAGCGCGGGCCTACACTGCACGGCTTCAGGAAGGGGCGGCGATGGGACCTGGCTGTGTTCATTTTATACAGGCCCAACAAATCCTCAATGTACTGCTGTGGCATACGAAGTTCAAAGCTGTCACTGTTGCGGCGCAATCTCCTACCAAGGAACGAGTGATCAGATCCAGGATCGAACTTGCCAGTAATCTTCACAACGAATTCCTTATTCAATTGCTCGATAGTATCCTTTGTCTTCTGAGCATCGCCAATGATCAGCGATGCAAGAACGTACAATTCCTTAGAAGGATGGCCATACACTGTATGGCACACAGATTGCTGTCTGACTTGCATCTACGGAATCCCAATTTGTTCATCACAGAAGCGTTCAAGTTGGCATTTCCTACGCTTGGCTCACAACAAGCAACAGAGTCGGTCAGTCACTTTTGTCACGGAGTGCGAGGAATGTGCAATGCAGCATTACAGGAGAAAGTGTTCAACCCCCTCCTGCAATGTAGTGAAACCTACGCAGGTGAAACAGGAAACCCTAATGCGCGGCGCAATGCGTGCATTGAAAATGCGTGGCTAATATGTAATAGCAATGCGTGCATATCCCAGGGTGCGGTGGGTGGGTGAATTTTTCTAAGCCTGCGGCTGAGCCAAGCTACGGAAATGTGCAAGGATTACCAACGCAGGGTAAATGCAACTGAAACATGCATGACAAAATAAAAACATGCAACGTTCAAGTTGGCATTTCCTACGCTTGGCTCACAACAAGCAACAGAGTCGGTCAGTCACTTTTGTCACGGAGTGCGAGGAATGTGCAACGCAGCATTACAGGAGAAAGTGTTCAACCCCCACTTTAGGTCCGAGCGCTCTGTGACAAAGTCGTTATGCCCTGCCGCGTCAGAGCGGGAGTACCTGCTGAGGAGGGACTTGCGGCGCTAACTGCACGCAAGTGCCGTGCAAGCTAAGCACAAAACAAGTTTTTTGCTTCTCTGCGGCGCGAGAGAGGTGCTCAGGTCTAGTGCTGTGCGTCTAGCAAGGGCTGTGCCCAGGCTGCGTGCGGGGGGTGCAGTGTGACCACGCCTTGCGGGCCAGCCAACATGTCTAATGGGATGCGTTCTCGGTCTGCAGTGCGCCTTGCAAAGCGCTGAAGCTTGGATCTGCTGAGCTCGTCTGCCCAGACATTCTTCTCGCCTGCGAGGTGCGGACTGCGAGTTGCACGTTACGCCGCGCAGACCAGGCTGCGACCAATTTGAGAAAGGTGCATAGCGGCTCGGTGGCGGTGAAAAGTTTATTGACGCCTGCTTCCGCTGCTGTGTTATCTGACGCAGTGGGAAGCACGAAATTGAAGTGCCTGGAGTGCAATCTGCGACGCGCGAGCATTGCCAGTGCAAGCTGTGCAAGTGTTTCGAAGCATGCATGCACCATGACTCTGAAAACCAAAGGAATTCAGTGGAAGTGCTAATCCAACCTCCTATGCCCACTGCATCGCCTTCAGCCATGGCATCTGCGGCTGCCATGCAATGCAACAATGGCGACTGGCGCAAGGTGCGGAGCTGGTCATGCTGGAAGCATGCAGACAGCCAGAGCAATGCATGCCTGCTCTCGTTGCGAAGGTGAATCTCGGTGCGAGCAGGGTCTGCAAGGCGCACCCATTGAGGTTTATGCGACGGTGGGACGCGTGGGACGTCTTGCTTGCTTTGCACGGACACCGAGCCCACTTCGAGGAGCTTTGACCCTGCGGGGATCCAAAGGCCTGCGGGCCGGCGCGAAACCACCGCATCAGGAGTGAGGCTGTCCACGAAGCGCTGCCAATCTCTGGCGAAAACCTGGTGAAGAGTACCCTGGCCGCTGTGCAAGTCTTTCTGGCATGTGCTCGTGGCCCACATGAGCAGGCCCAGAGAGCTTTCGAGGTGCTTGCGAAGTATCTTCTTTGACTTTGCGAGCTTCTCGAGCTGGTCGCGGAGCTTGGCGAGCTTGCCTTCAACCAAGCGCAGGGCTTCGATATCGAGGTGAAATGTCCAGCCGCACCAGGTTATGCGGTGCCCCAACTGTGCTTTTTTCCAGCTGATGGGGGCATTGATGGCAGAGATGAAAAACGTGAGGAGCACAGCTTGCTGTTACCACGTTGCCTGCGCAAGCATTGCCAGAAGGTCGTCGACGTAGAGCCATGCCTTGTGGCCGTGCTGCTTCAGTAGTGCATGCGTGATGCGGAGAAGCTGGCCCCCGACGCGCTGCCACCAATATGCGCTGAATTTGGCACCGAAGTGGCAGACGGTGTAGTGGTAGAGCTGCGCTTCCACCCGGAAGAGGAGACAACCCTGTTCTTTGCGGTGCACTTTTACACATTTGCGCGCTGCTTTGAAGTCCAAGAACATGCCTACGAAGTGGCCACGGCGATCCCCTTGCAAAAAGGTGCGCTGCACATCCAGTGCAGTGGGAAGGCTGACGCGTTCTGGCACCTTGCAAAGGGGATTGGCATTGCAGATGGTGCTGTCGAGGACTAAGCGCGGTTCTTTGCCTTCGGCGGAGACAATGTTGAGCTTGCCTATGGCTGCGCCTTCTGGCCACTGATGAGCTGCGTCGCTTGCGTTGCCTTGGAAGGGCACGACCCAACCATTGTCCACTTCTTTTTGCAGAAGTTGGCGGAGCAGTGCAGGGTTTTGCTCTGCCTGCGTCCAATTGCCTTGACAGTGGAGAAGATGTAGTCCATCCAGATCATCTTCTGGCAGTGTTTGCTGACGCTGTTGCCATTGAAAGCTGGAAGGTATGTCCTGCAGGATGCCTGCTGGCACACCTTCTGAGAGGAATCCGTGCAACTTGTGATCTGGATCCTTGGCGCGCGACGCAAAGGCTTGCAACAGCTTCAGGCGGAATGGTTGTCCGGCTGCGATTTGCAAACAGGCTGTGGATGCAGGAAGGAGTGTGCAATGGAGGCAACTTCCAGTTGCTGCGCTTCGGTGAGAGGATGAGCGTCTCTGGCCTGGCAGAGGTGGCTGACAATGCTTTGCGTGAGGTCGTGCTGATCCGCGAATTGGAGCCAATGGGCGATGACGTCTTGCAGGGGCGACTGTGCAGTGCTTGGATTGGAAGCAGCTGTTCACGCCGGCTCCGTCACAAACGAGCGGGCGGCGGTGAACCAGTGGTTCTGGCAGAAGATTGCTGAAGTGCGAGAGAGGGACCCGCTTATGCCCCAGTGAGGAGCAGAAGGGCGCCATCAGAGCTGCGAGCTGCTGTGCCAGAGAAGAAGGGTACTCTGCGGTGAGCGCACTGAGATAAACGTTGTTGACTCTGACGTTGGCGAGGGGCTTGTGCATGCCTGGGGGGTGCGTGCATGGCGCAGAGAGCCCAGGACTTGTACAAGTCCATGCCGCGATGACATGCGGCGACATGGGCGCAGTGGGCGCATTGCTCTTGCAGAAGCGTGACATTGTCTGGCTGTTGCCAGGCACCCCGTCCATGAACTCTGGGGTGCGCAATGCTTTGGGGCCGGGTTTGCGTAGCTTCAGGCGTGAAAACTCTTTGCAGGGCGGCGCGGACCACAGAGCCCCCAGAACACCGCTGGACGCGGTGCGAAGCAGCAAGCGATACTGTGTGTCGTCCAAGATGTTGAAGGCGGCATCTGCGTCCAGGTCAAAGGGCTGCAAGCAGTCTGCCTGCAGTGCCTCCATGGCTGCGCTGATGGGTGCGTTGACACCTGCAAATAGGTCAAGGAAGAGCTTTGGTGCTGTGGAGTGTTTGGCGATTGCAGAGCGGCCTGGCTCCTCCGATGAGCTTGAAGAGGAGCTGGAGGAAGAGCGGCGGCGCTTGGCTGGAGGCGGCGCAGGCGGAGTCTTTGGAAGAGGCTGTGGGGCCGGTGTTTGCATAGCCTGATGCGGTGTGGGCGCTGCAGGCGGTGAGTGGCAGGGACTGAAACTGGAGGCAGGTGAATGTGCCACGGGCCCTGTGCCTGACAGGGCTGAAGAGGACGGCCTCCGGCGGAGGGTCTGACGCGGGGTAGGATTAGAGCGCGAGCGCGGAACAGAGCTGGCCTCCAAAGGCGCACCCGCGCCGTGAGCCTTTGGAGGTTGTCAGTGTGCGCTGCAGGCCGTGCGGGAGGCTCTGCTTTGTCTGCTGGCGCCTTGGTGCGATGTTGCGAGGCAGGGTGGCACTGCCCGCAGGCCTGGCCATTAGGAAGGCGTACTGCGCAGAGGTGTGCAAACTTGCAGTTTTTGTCATTGCACTCTGTGCGGTTAAAGCGCAAACAGAGTGTTTTGTTGCCGCGCTTAAGTTGCAGGTTTTTCATGGTTTCCGTCAGGGCGGCCACCTGCCTATCCTCCTTCAAGCGTGTTTGCACCTTGCCGCCTTTTTTGCCGTTGCCTTTGCCACCTTTGTTGCCTTTGCCTGGGCCTTTGGGAGTGCGCGGGCGGGCGCGAGGCTGGAGCAGTGCATGGATGTCCGCTCTAATGCTGGTCATTTCACGCAAGGCCTCGTCAAGGGTCCACCCTTCACTGTGTAAACTGGAGATCTCGTTCCACAATTTGCGGTCTGCATTGAGCAACTCATGTGTGTTGACGGTGCGGAGGCCGGAGTCTGATGCAAGGCTTTGCGTGCATATATCCAGGATCTTCTTGTCAAACGCCTTGAGAACGGCCAGATGCGCGCCACTGCAAAGGGCAATGGCATTGCGAAAAATTTGCTGTGTCCGTGCAAGCCAGGCAGGGCTCAAGTGCGCTCTTTCGATGCTGAGCTCTGGCGTCTCATCGAAGAGTGCGGAGCTCACCAACTGTGCCTCAGTGCGGAGAGCGCGAGACGTGCGGGCCTCCATGATGTCCTCTGGTATTGGCGTTGAGACATGCGAAGTTGCCATGGAACCCATTTTATGGTGCCTCGCGGCGCGAACCAGAGGTGCACTGCTGAGCAAGCGGATGCTTGGCATGCAATCATTATCCAGGTGCTCCCCCGGATAATTTGCCTTGAAGGCTTTGCATGCGTTGCACTGCGTCGCATCCAAGCGTGGCGGGGCATGCTCTGCCCAGACGTTGGTTGCCGGAGGCGTTGGTGTGCTAGCTGGTGCAGTGCTAGGGTGGCTGTCTTTGGCGCGAGTGACTGCCTTGCTCAAGTCCAGCGCCCTGCGCAAGCGTGCTACTGCGGGGCAGTGCTCTGGGTTGGTGACCTGCAAGTCGTCCCAGAGGCTTTGGCTTTGCTTTGCGATGAATGTGGAGAGATCCTCGGATGAGGTGTAGGCGTAGGCAAAGTCGGAGATGCTGGAGAGACCTGTTGGCTGCAACGCTGTCTGCAAGGTTTCTGGCACCTGCACGTGTGAGAGCAGCTGAGTCAGCCCCTCTGAGCTGTCTACGTCCCAAGAGCTATCCATCACGTTGTTGACGATTGGAAAGCTTATGCTTGAGCTGGAAAAAATGGCTGCGGTGCGCGGAAAGTAGTCAGGCGCAAGTGCAGGTGAAGGTGCTGAACGCGAGCAAGAGGGCACTAGGGGTGCCCCTGAAATTCTGTCAGTGCAAAAGCAAGCTGTCTTTTCGGTCAAGCGGCGAGTTTGCAGGCGGCGGGGCATGCTTTGCGCCTGCAGAGGGAGACGTGCAGTGCTGTGGCTTCTGCTTCGCTTTCAGACGAGCTGCGCAAGAGAGCATACTCCTCCACAGCCTAGGCTTCTGGGTCCAGAGCCTTGTCGTGCTCCCCTACAGGGTCCTCTGCGGAACAGGGCCTGCGCTTGCAGGAGAGGAGACGGGCGAGCTGTCTGGCTGCTCCGATGCGTGCATTGACTCGCGCCTCGAAGTGAAGATGCGCCAGGCCCCTCCACGAGAGAAGAGGCCGGAAGGTGCTCTGCTGGGCGCGTGCGAGGTGCAGTGAAGGGAGTCTGGGGACGGGGGCGCTGCCTCCACGAGCCATTCAGCGTTGAGGTCGCCAGCCGTCTGCGCTGGATGCGCAGGCTTGCAAAGGTGTCATTGCGGGAGTACAGGCGTGCGCTGTCACGGTGGTGGCCCTGTGACAACCTGTCGTCTCTGGAGAGGCGGAGCTGGGCTGCCGATGCGAGCGCAGTGGATTTCATGCTGCGCAAGGTCAAAGAGCTGGCCTCGGATGCTGTGAGGGATGCTGATCCTGAAAGCATGCTGGATTGAGCTGCCCAGCGCAGGCAAAGCAGGGTGCGTGCGTAGCTTGCCGGGGCCAGGTAGTCCACTGAGATGCAGCGCATGTCTATAGGTGTGGAAACAAGTAGTCCGGTTCGACCGTGTCAGAGTGCACCTCGAAAACGGCTTTGGGTATGCTTGCCAGTGCTGCGAGCCAATGCAGGAGCCATGAGGCGCTTGCATCGCGTCCCGACAGGCCGTGCCAGGTGCAAAAGAAAGGTTGCCCTGCCTTAGTTGTTTTAGTTACATATGCTGCGGCGTGCAGACCCTGGGCGCTTAATAATTGCAAGGAGCCCCAGCGCACGCGCTGTGCATCGCCAAAGCGTATGCTGCTGTGCGCGCAGGCGAGAATCGCCCCCAAGACGAGCTTGGTGGTAAGCGGGGTGTCGTTGCGACAGATGCACTGCTCCCAAGCTAGGACCAGCGACAGGGGCAGTGGCACTGCCTCACGTTTGTCGTATGCTTCTACTTGCTTTGTATAGGAGGTTCTAAGCCTGCGGCTGAGCCAAGCTACGGAAATGTGCAAGGATTACCAACGTAGGGTAAATGCAACTAAAACATGCATGACAAAATAAAAACATGCAACAAAATGAGACTGCCAAAGTTGGGGGCTCTGCTTCAAGCCATACATATGCCATACATGGCACGGTTGAGTTTCCAAAGGCAATTACCACTGGGATAATACTCTTTAGGAGGAAACACACAAACACATCTTCAAGAATTGCCGCACGCAGAAATGCTGTTGAGATATCTGCCAATGATATGAACCCTCCGCGCGCAACTGCCACTGCCAGCATAAACCTCACGGTGACTAAGGACGGGCGCGCCAGCGCCAGCAAACAACGTGTCTGTGTCCAATTTCTCATCATCTTGGAAACAGCCTCTGGCTACCAATCTCATGCGCAATTCGGACTCTGTCTTCCAAGGCTTGACCCAACGGAGATCAATGGCAGAATCATACAGCTCTCTAGTGACTTTGTCAATGGGAACCTCTGTGTAGACATCAAATTCCCTCATTAGTTTCATCTCCTTCTCCATGTCAGCTCGCTGAGCTGCTTCAGGATATTCTTTTGAGAGACCCCACATGATTGGTTGGTAAGCTGCTATTCCTGCCTGTGCTCTTCTGCATCATAATTGATTTCAACAGGAACCTCAGCACCATCTTTAGTGACTGTGGTGGTACACCTACTGACTCCAACTTGGGCACCAATCCAATAAATGACCGCAGAAATTCTCTGCATCTTCTCACTGGCGAAGCCTGAGCAGGAGCGTCTGGATCAACCCGTAGCGCCTTAGTTGGTCTGTCATCGGGGCTTTCCGATGGACGAGCAATGCCAGCAGAATGAGGCTCCTCAGCTCAGCAACATAGACTTCGGCTCCTTCGTGAGGAAGGTCTTCTAACGTCATTGTTGAGTCAGGCAACGCAGGTTGAGGTTAAGCAGGGGCCTGTGAAATCTCTGATCCTGGCGGAGGTCTAGCAGCGCCTGTTACCGTCAATGCCTTGAGAAGAACAAATTCGGTTGTCTGTTCTTCAGCAATCCTTGGACTCCAAGGCAACGCCTGAAGATCCTTAATGGGATCTGGAAACCATCGTGGTGAGGGGGGATTTTGGCGAACAGTACGCACTTTACAACACCAGAATCACTGACTACAATGATCTCATCAGCTTCAGTGTCACTACCTAGCCAAATTCCTTGCTTCCAAGAAATGTCAGACTTTCTGCCATTCTTACCTATGATCTCAGCTGAGATCTTTTCGGCGAAGTGAGACACAATCCGCCATCGTAATTCTTGCGCCATCTACGGTAATAGGAAGTGTGGCCATCAGAATGGACCAAGCCTATTGAGAAGCCAATTCGCACGCTTCACTGCCCAAGGGTACAGAGCATGATTCGAATCAATCTTCAATCCAGTGTTTATGCTCAACTTGGTACAGGGTAGCACGCAATTGTCCAGAACACAATGCGCGCTGTGACTGTCCTACGGATGCATGAGACTGCGGGCGGTTTCTGGGAGGAGCCCTCAATGACAATCCGCCAAGTTCTAAACACACACGTTTGACGCCCGGCTCTCAATGGACTTTCTTGGTCATACTGCAGAACGCCAAATGTCCTACCGCACTCATAAATGAACTTCTTGACTTCAGCAACGCCGTAATCGTTTCCACCTTTACGGGGAACAACAACAGCCATGGACAATCCAGTCTAAACATCTTTTTTTGCGAGCGCTCTATCGCACTATCATCAGTCATTGTTTGCTAGCTCAGTGTTAAATTAACAAGTCGTGAAACATAAAACAAGGCACACTCAAGTACCTGTCATCAAGGAGCAAACTGATCTTACCCGCGCCATTCCAAGCTCTGGGCTGGCGATACTCACCTGCACAGAGTCAACTGAAGTATTAGTTGCAAGCCTTTCGTACGACTCCAGTGCTCATCACGATGCCGAGTTGTTCGGACATGTCCCCACACTGGCACCGTCAGTTCAGAAATCCTTATCATGTGATCTATCAGTTGGCAACTTCACAAGTCGAATCTGCACTTTTTTCCCGGAGAGAGCCTCTCTGCTCATCGATTCCAATTGTCGTAGGCCAAACTAGCGCAGGACAAGTCAAATCTGCATATGAATCATCACGGCCATAGGGCTAGAAATTTCAGTCATTGTCATGCTTCGACTCGAGAGGACCAAGTACGGAGTTACTCGAAACCTGACCAGCAAGTGATTTAAACAAGGCAGAGACAGAACAACGAAGCACCAAAAAATGCACTCCGAACAAGCTCTCAAGCTCAGCTACACTCCTGAAAGGTGCATCACTGATTTAGCTGAATCTAGCTACACCTTTTCCCCGGAGAGCCTGTCAGATGCATCTATTCCATGGTTGGCAGGCCAGACTAGCACGCGAGAAGGTATAGCGCTTTTGGTCGCTGACCATCAAAAGAATGTCACCGCATAATGCCTGCAGAATAAAAGCAATCAAGCAAATTCCTCAACAAGATTCCAAGTCCAGAAAACCAACACAAACAACCCAAGAAAGCAATCACAGGACGTCAACCCAAAAACTCCGAACCCAAAGTGCATCTTGAGAAGGCATTGTGAGCACAGGTGAGACATCAAGACCGTAGAGGTCAACAGGGTCTCAACCAAGCTACCAGCTGCAAACCAATGACCTCAATGTCAAGCTATGACATGCAAGAAGCCAGCTGAGGGCCTGCAGGCTGAACTGGCTATCGTCAGGCGGCAACTACACAATCTTCGAAGAGACCGACAAGACAATTTCGACGTAAGTCTGGAGGGTTGAGAGCTTGATGAGGCCTGTGAAGATCTGGGACTAGTTCTAAGATAAATTCTGGAAGGTTTTTGTGGTTCATTTTTACTTCCAAATTTTGCACATGCAACATTGCTGCACTGCAAGTCGCAAAAACAGGGTCTTGACAGTTAATTATTGTGACCTCTCCAAGTT
>CAJNIZ010011545.1:0-10858 GCA_905231905.1 Symbiodinium pilosum | reverse complement strand
TTATTATAATGTACCCAAAGCCATATTCTATCTACTTAAGGGGGACTAGAACCCTAAACCCTGAAACCTAAACAGTAGTTTCCATTTTCTTTTCCATTATCCCTTTCTAACCCCAATATGACCCTTATCTTCTATCTACTTAAGGGGAACTACACATACACCAAAATGAAAACTATCACCTCCTGGGGATTGTCTCGAGGTCGCTAGGACAGGACTCCGATGTGGTAGATCTTGTCTACGGTTTAGGGCTTAGGGTTTAGGGTTAGGGTTTATCTCCTGAATTTCTACGCCAATTCCGCACCTTTGCAGCAGACTTGTGAGAAGTTTTGATCTGGGCTGGCCTTCAAAACCCATTGAATACTCTTGGGATACACAAGACCCCCCTTGGAGAACCCATATTAAAGGTTTTGGCGTTTCAGGAAATGACGGTCAGTATCTAAATATCTCAAAGGCTAGTGCACACCCTGCAACCCAAACCCTAGGCCCTATACTACCTGGCACGTCGGGTCCCAGCTAAGTCCCAAGGAGTACATAAATCATAAACTCTCAACATCAAACTCACAGCTCAGGCCAGCCGCGCTGGAGCTCGTCGACGTTGTTCTCGTACTGGTAGCCTCGAGAACATCCCCTCGTGACTTGGAGGCTCAGGGGGACTTAGTAAGAAATACCAGGGAAACGGAAGCTTTGAACCCAAAACCGACATCATGATGCCAGTCCTCTCTTCCCCAATAGCCAAGGCTAAAAAGGTTTAAGCTTTATTCTAGAGAGCCCAAAAGGAAGCCCAAAAAGGTTAAAGTTCTTCTATTGGCTAAGTAAGAGTCTTTTGAGAAACTCCCAGCTTGCATAGCTTTTGGGCTGGCTAAACGCTAGATGCTCTTCTCACCCGGCCTAGCTCGCAACTGAAGGACTGAGGGTTTAGGGTCTCACTAAATTCGTATACAGAATTCTGCAATGCTAGTGTTCTGAACGCTGTTCACCGACTCCGGTCTTGGCAAAAATTATTTGTCCAATGTATCTACACATTGCACCCATACAGCGTAGCAAGACATGTTGAGGTTCCCTACTCATCCCTCCCCCCTGATGTTCAACACCCCCCGAACCCCAATCAAATTCTCTTCATAGGAACCCAAGCATGTTTAGGTGGACGTACCCAATGTTGGGGGGAAGGGATTGCGGGCTCAAGCCCTCTTTCATACACAGATTATCAAGTTCTATGACTTACTACACAAGAGATATGGTAGTTTCCCTGATAGGGACCCCAATATAAACCCAATATACGCTCATCCTTATTATGGGGATCCACAATATGGTACCCCTAATTTTGGGAAAGTACCATATTTACAGAGGCTTGCCATGAAAAGCAGCCGCCTCACAATGACACACTCTAAGCCCTCCATTTGTGTTGGCCCATGCCTCTTTTGCATTGCTGAATGCCTAGATTCCGCAGAATTCGTTGGGTTTCAGTTGAAAGTCCAGTAAGGATCGACAACGCCCTCTCCCAGAAGGGGGCCCCTAATAGTGGGGACTAATCATGTCCCCTGAACACCTATAACTCTCGCTGTGGCACCGCTGTGTGGCAAAAGAAGAACACACATCAGCAAGCCCAACTTACCGCGCCGGCCGCCTCAATCGGAAACTTACAATCATACCGCAAGCCCAGAAATCCTGAAGAAATCCTGATCCCGTACCCTCCTCCAAACAAACGTGTCAGTAAAACGGCCCTTTACAACCAAATTCCTTCCGAAGGCATTCAATGTGCGGTCCCCACAGTGTTTCAGATAAACACACCCTAAGGCTCCCAAGTACCTAATAGTAGGCTACGGTATATAGAACCTAGAACCCATTATTTAGGTAATTGGAGTCCAGGGCGATGTTTGGTATCAACCCCAAACCCTAAACCTAAAACCCTAAAATCTCGACCCTAGACCTTAAACCCTGAACCAGGGTGCGCTTGTGGACGTCTCAGTTCCTGTTGTGGTGGACTGGGTCGTTGTCGAAGAAGTCTTAGCGGCCGCAGGGCTTCGAAACACAGGCCCAAGCCTTCTACTGGATTGCTGCTGAGGAACTTTAATTGAATTATCATAGTATGGGCATTTATGTGCATATATACAGGGTTTACCATGGGTTACCATATATAAGTATTTGGTAATAACAAGGTTTCCTTTTTATTGTAACTTAGGTCTCGCTCCCTAACAGCAACCCGGTCTATCCCTCAAGAAGATTCCCTTCGATGTGTAAGGATTGTTGAAACCCTAAACCCTACATTTGGGAATCGTCACACTAGTTCATTCAGCGCTTTAGGGATGGAAGGGGGCTGCGCCCACAGTTCCTCCATGTATGGGTTGCTTAAGCACACCCCACACCCCTCTATGCTAAACCCGCAAGAATCAACATTGAACGGGCTTGTTCCTTGCTAATTAAATTACAGCAACAGGGGGAAGGTGGAGAACTCATGGTCCATTTGCTGTGGGAATCCAAGCATCTTGTGACCCCAGCTGAGGTGGCTGTTCGTGAAGAAAGCATTCTGGCATAAAATCTGGGGCATTCTGGTCCACAAGCCCTCTGGTATTGTCGAGGCGCCAAAGAGGGACCCACACTAACATGCGGAGAAACCCATAGCATACACAGACGGCAACTATTAGGCTCCCCTTTCAGGGTAACATAACAGAGCTTGCTGGGATAGAACTTGACATTTTGGCAAGATTAAAAAGGACAGTTCTTTCCAACAATGCCCCAGTAATGACCCTCCAGGTTCAGATCAAATGCTCAAGAAAACACGCACTAACATTCCGACTCCAGTAGTGCAAAAAATGCCTATGGGTGGCAGGATTGTTGTTCTTTTTGCTTGTTCCTGTGCTGTCAACAGTACGGCTTCAAGGGCGAACAACACCTCTTCCCCGGCAGCTACCCAAGTTCAAGTGTGTGAGGCTTGTACCCCTAGGGTTGTACCCCTCGGTTTTGGGTTCCTTTTAACTTTAGGAGCCCCAGGGGACTAGTGGGCTATACTAAGGCCACATTCGGAACCATTCAGAGGTATGGTATGGCCTTAGGGGTACACTACATTGACTCATATGAAGGCTATATGAAGGCCATATTTGGGAACCTTTTAGGGGTACCTCCCCGGAACCCGTGACAAATGGACCCTCCAGGTCCTTGACCTTTTTAGGGGAGACTCCGCCAGCCCAGAGACTGCAGTCTGCAATTACTGCTGAGTTTGGGGGTTTGGGGAACTTGCATGCCAAGCAGCTGTGCTTGAACTTGTTGAGGACGATGTGCCTGGGTCAACATGAGAGCTCTTAGTATCCCCTTAACACGCCCTTTAATAGGAACCCGTAAAGGGATTGGCACTGCGCCGCATGTCACTGAATGAAGTCTAGGGTTGGGTTTAAGCTTTAGAGATTAGAACTACTGTTAAGCTTGGGATTTATGGTTCAGGATTTTACTTAAGCTAATGTGGCTTATGTGCCTGGCCAATTACCTTCCTCCACATTCAGACCTTGAAAGCTTGGATGAATAGATACAAATCTAGCAAAACAAGTGAAGAAACTGGAACTACAATCCTGAATTAGGGTCACTTTGATACGCTCAATTGCATGAACAATCAAGGGTGAACTCGTTCGAGCTCCTAGCTGCCGCATGTAACCCCTGAAAGGGATTCCCATCTTCCTCCTCCAATCCCTGTATATACTTAAGCTTAAGGTCCCTAAGGGTAACCCTAAACCCAGAACTCTAAACTCCTTTGGAGGAATCCTATTTGCCCGGCATGTAACTGGAGGATGTGGAAGTCGAGGTGGATGTGCCGGATGTGGTCGATGTTGAGCTCGAAGTGCTCCTAAGCTCTCATCCCGCTGATTGACGATTTAAGGGTTTATGTAGGGTTTAGGGATTGCACAGAAGAATGGAGCCTACTTTGTTGCGGGACATTTCCATGCTTCTATTCCCTACGGACAACCCGTAAGTCATATGGGGAGTGCCATAAGCGGGAGACCCAGTTTGGACCCCAATTTCCTAGACCATGAACCCTAAACCCGAACCATAAACGCTAAACCCTCGACCCCTAATTTGCCAGGACTCACTTTAAAGGGCTTTTTTGAAACCCTGTGTGAGGGGGGTTCCCTGACTGACCCTAGGGTATGCGGGGATTGTAGCCCTATGCATCAAAATAACCCGATGTAGGTACTATTCATAAACTTTGTGGCTCAAAGTGGGAATCAATCATGGTTTTGCATGCCCATGGTAAAGGTTTTGGCATGTACATCGCACTGTAGGCACATCATAAGCATCTAGGTTGGGTCACTCCCCCTTACGTACAGTCAAAATTGCCACAATGGGTTATAGGAGTTATGATCACCAAGGAGGAATGACCCAACATTTGGTTGTAGGGCTTGAAGCCCTCTAGACTCTCTTTCTAGAGGCAACACCCTTTGTAGGGTGAATTAGCTAGATATTGTTTTGCAGCAGCGGGTTGCGTTCTGTTTACAGGAGACTATGTAGACACATAACGAAACGGCAATCACGCGGCAAATGTATCACCTTAGCACACTGCATGTCAAGGGCTGTGGCACTCCAAGCAGTGCATGCGGCTACTAGATGCAGCGAAGGTGATAGGGGTTGTAACCTGTAGAAGCTGGCTGGGTGCCCCCGCGGAGGGGGGGGATTGACTGAAGAAATGCAAGGAAGGAACAAAAACTCAACTGCTGGCCGAGCGTCGTTCCTGATGTGCTGGTAGAGGTCTCTGTGGTGGTAGTGGAAGTGCTGCTGGTCTCGGATGTGCTTGTGGAAGTGGCAGTTGTTGCGGTGGACGACGTAGTGGTGATGGACGACGTGTACGTCATTGTGCCGGTTGTGCTTGTGGACGAAGTCGTTCCAGTAGTTGTGCTGGAAACCGTGCTCGTGCCTGATGTCGTGGTAGTACCAGTGGTTGTGAAGCTCGACGTGGTAGTCGATGACATTGTTTTGGAGGTGCTTGTTGTGGTGGATGTTGACGATGAACTACTAGTAGAACTGGCCGTCGATGAGGTGGTGCTGGTGTGACTGGAGCTGCTCGTGCTTGTTGAGCTCGTGGTCGAGCTGGCTGTAGTTGTTGTTGTCATGGTCAAGGTGGCTGTAGTTGTAGTTGTCATGGTATGGGTCACCGTAGTTGTGCTCGTGGCACTGCTTGTGGACGTGAAGGTGGAAGATGCAGTGGTTGTGTAGGTGCTGGAGGCTGTAGTTGAGACAGTTGAGGTGACAGTGGTCGTAGTTGTGGAGCTGCTGGTTGTCGATGATGTGGCTGTGGAAGTTCCCGTGGAAGTGAGTGTTGTGGAAGTTGTCATGGTGTGTGTTCCAGATGTTGTTGTCGTCATGCTATCTGTGGTGGTTGTGCTGACGGTGGAGCTGGTGGTGGCACTCATTGTTGATGAAGAGGTTTCAGACCCAGTTCTCGTCGTTGAGCTCGTAGCAGACGTCGTGGATGTTACCGTCAAAGTTGCGGTGGATGTTGTGGTGGCCGTGCTAGTGGCAGACATTGTGTTGGATGTGGTGGATGTGATGGTGGCCGTGCTCGTAGAAGACATGCTGGCTGATGTGGTGGATGTCGCGGTGGCCGTGCTTGTCATAGACATGGTCGCGGATGTGGTGGAGGTTGCGGTGGCTGTGCTGGACATAGACATCGTAGTAGATGTGGTGGAGGTTGCGGTGGCTGTGCTGGTCATGGACATGGTGGCAGATGTGGTGGAAGTTGCTGTGGCCGTGCTTGTCGCTGACATGGTGCCAGACGTGGTGGAAGTTACGCTGATTGTGCTCGTCAAAGACACGACGGAAGTTGTGCTTGTTGTGTAAACAGGCAGCGCGTTCCAGTTTTCTGCATGTTGCGGTGTAACCATGCATTTACCTCGGCTGGAGACAGGAAACCACATCAACGCGAATACTTGGGGGCCTTGCAACACGAGGTAGTTGCAGGAGACACGACGGCTCACGAACCCCCACCCCTAAACCTTTACTAGAACCCCGAAGCTTGAAGAAACATGACATCTCTACGGAAAGCAAGTACCTCCTGCCCTTTTGCTTGTATTTCCAACTCCAACTTTGGGCCCTCTACTAGAACCGTAAACGCTTCCAACACTCCAGAACCCCGCTAAAAGAACCCAACCACAAGTTCTACACTCAACGCGCCCCGCCGCCTATCTTGCAACTGCCACAGGAGGGGAGAGGGCATGGAAAATCATCAAATATTCAACTAGACCTCCTTGGCATCTTATCTGGAGGTCCGCCACATAATGGCTGGCTGTTTCTCAAGATGAACCCATTACAACCCTTAGGAGGACCACTCAAATCTCCTCCCACATATTCCCACTTGCGGTGTCATGGGGATTTCGTAAGCAAGTTTTTAATAACCCTAAACCCTAGACCCTAAAACCTGTAGAGGTACAAGGTATACTTACTATCGAAGGTTCTAACCATGGGCCGCTAGGGTGCGAACTTTGAGCCCTGAGTCAGGATGGTCGGGCTTCATGGAGTATTTAAGGGCCCCAGGATTAAGCGCCCATGCTGGCGGCTCATGTTTCCAAACTTAGATGCCAAGTCTAAGCCCTATAGACCCTTTTCCAACAGGCTTTCTGAGTCTGACCGGTAACCCTATAGACCGTAAACCCCAAACCCTACTAAGTCCCAATGATACTCAGAGCAGGCTGGCTGAGGGTTTCACCTGAGCCAGGCCAAACCCAGTTTAGGGTTTGTCTCAAACCCTTTCCCAAGGGTCCAAGTATCTGTGTAGCAGTCCCCTCTCCGTAATATCATGAGTTCCTAAAACTCAAAGCCAAAGTTTCCCCCTGAATTCGCTCCACTTATCCTTAAGTAGCCCGAAGTACGCGTGGAACCTTGCGGGGGTAGTCTAAAGGGGGGTAGTTTTAAAGGGATTATGCAGGGATATATGCCCAAGTAATTTCGTAGGGATCTCTTCAGAGACGTTCAAGCGCCTAATCCCTGAAAATCCTAACCCCTATTAAAATTTAGTCCTTGGCCCTGAACCAAGCCCTGAACCCTAACCCTTTGCAACAGGCAACCCTAACCCTAAACCCTAATCCCTATACACCCCAATCCCTGGATCCGACACCCCCTTGAATTCCTGGCCTGATCCGAAAATGGGTCGGAAGGTGCAGTTTGGAGTAGCTTCGCAAGCTGTAGCCTTTGTTAGCTACGTGGAACGTAGGAGCCCTGGAATTAGGTACCCAATAATAGGGCTGTAGGGGATCCCGAAGGGTTAAGGGTCTAAGGTCCAAGCTAATTTCCAGGAAGTTTGCTACAAATTTATAAGGCTTTTTCAGGTTTCAACTGTGGTCCCCCAGTATGGGCCCTTTATCCTAGGGTCCTTGTAAACATATCATATACCCAATACACCAAGTAGGCCCCGATAAACAGGTAGGGGCCCATATAAGGGGCCCATAGTTAGCACCTTAGTGACTTAGGGCCTAGGGTAAGGTTTTGGGGCTTAAGGCTTTTAGGGTTGAGGGCCCTGACTTTTATGTGTTGGGTTTTCATGTTTGGGGGGACCATGACGTAAAATCAAACGAAAAAAATACAATGACATGGACAAAGGTAGATATAAGCATTCTGTGCTTAGGGGCCGGGTAGGCGCATTTTTAGCGGTTAAGGTTATATATATCCTAAACCCTCAACCCTAAACCTTCTAACCAAAGGAGACCATGAGATATTACCTGGGTATGGCTTTGAGCTATCTCGACTCACGGACGGGGTGGTAACAGTCTATGATATATGGGGGTGTGCGTTTAGGGTTTTGGAGTTTAGGATTTAGGGTATGAGCGGAAACAACTTACATCAAACCCAGACGCTAAACCCTGAAGCCTAGACCCCTAAACCCCATCATCTTTATTATCCAACCGCTACTGAGTGGATACAGGATCCAACCTAAGGCCTCAGTGACAACTTTGGATGTTTAGGGGTTCCGTTTGGGTTATGGCCTGGGGCTTAGGATTTAGGGTTTAGGGCACAGGGTTTAGGGTCTAGGCTTCGGGCTTTGCTATAGGCTGTAGGACTTACGGACAACTAAAAATCTTTGGTGTTAGGGTTGAGGAGGAGCTCTAACCATACAGGTCTATGGCATTAGGGTTTGGGAGTTGGGGCTCTGATAGAAGTCGCGGAAATGCTCGGGTTTAAGTGGAAGCTCTCCTGATATCCAACTTCGTCGCTCATTGAAGGACATCTAAACTTATCTGTTTGGACTATACCAGCGCGCTCTTCCCTCCTGAATGGCTTGAGCCGTACGTACACATGATGCCTGGGTTCAGCGTCTAACAGCAGGGGCTGGGGGCTGATTTTTTGAAGATCCCTAATACTCTAACCAGCCCAAGCTTGCAGAGACGGTATGGGGATGTACAAAACGCCTGGGTCGAAAGTAGCTCGAAAAACTCGAGAACTCCTAATGTGGTTGAACCCTAGACCCTACAGAACGATACGTCCTGGCGGTGTGTATTTGTGGGGTTCAGATTTCCGCAGAAAATATGATATATTTTGCAAGATAAACTCTTAAACACGCTTAAAAACACAGAAAGTACGCACAGCCACGGCGTCCCACACTCAAACCCTAAACCCCTAACCGAGTGGAGATGTCGGGTGCGGTTGGGGCCTGCTGCAGGGTTTAGGGTGTTGGGTTCCTGAACACTAGATTGTTGGAACAGGGCTCTTGGGGGTATATTATGCTAATGTCAGCTATAGTCTGAACACCTAGTATCCCCCTTGATAAACCCTATAACACTCCCCTATATATACTCCCCTATATAACCCCTTTGAGGACTTTAGACTATAGCTAATACAGCCTTGTCAGAATGTTCGCTGGGCCAAGAGATATGCTAACTCAACTGCTTGCAACCCTCGAGCCCGAAGCATGAAACTAGGACAGGGTCTAGGGATTTAGGGCTTTAGGGATTTAGGGTTCGGGGTTTAGGGTTGTTGACAGAAAAACCCGGCATATCCCTAAGTACCTGATACCTTGGGAAAATTTTCGTTGTGCAGTTTAGTAAAGCCTAGCAGGATCATCGATATCAAGGGTAGTAGATCGAGCCGTCAAATGAAAGCCCAGAAATCAACACCCCTGCAACTTACTGGCACCTAAGGGGGCGTCAGGCAAGTGAATCTCTATACTGACATTTCCTCCTCCTTAAGCACCAATAAAACACATCCGCACCTTTGTAAACACCCTAAATCCTAAAGCCCCAAACCCCTAAACCCTAAACCCTTAAACCCTACAGCCCCAAACCCTAAACCCTAAAGCCATAAACATCTCGTTCACCTCCCAGAGCCCTCAGTCCCCCTTGAGTTAGGGTTTAGGGGTATATGGGGATCTCATTATGATGGCGGGGATTTCCATATTCTATCTGCTAAAGGCGGACTATAGGCACACTTAGCCTCCCATGTGGCACCATTATATACAAGGGGGTAGGGGGGAGGGGAATCACTTTTAAGTGGGGGGGGATGGTTCAGAATGGTGCGCCCTCTGCTCGGTGGTTGTCGGCAGAGAATGAAGTCATGAAAAAGAAGATCGGAATGACCATCTGGTTGGGTCTGATACTGGGGGTATTGTAGGGATCCAGCCCTCCATTCCCTACTTACAACCTGAACCCCAACCTAAACCCCAAAAGTAGGTAGAATAATAACCCAAAACCCTTAACACCAGCCCAACAGGCAATTATTCTACATATTTTTGGGGGTTCAGACAGTAGGAAGTGGAATGAACAACCCTGAACTCTGAGACGCCAGCGTCCTGAATGATGACGCTGCAGCTTGAAATGTTGCTCATAACTTCGTCGTACTGTACCTGAGTATAGACCTGAGCAAGATTCAGCCGGCTTTGGGTTTCGGGCCGGCGTGCCTGAGGGTTCGTTTCGCTTGGCTCACAAAGCGGGATGCGCCCATAATTAGGCCCGAGGGATGCATTATATTGCGCATGCTCACCTCGTCTTGCTGAGCATTGGGGCTGACGAGCAGCTGACGCAAGCACTCCTCGTGTGGCTTATAATATACGTGCAAAACAGGATCTGAATCTAGATTAGGATCGCTCAACGGCGACCTAAGGATTTCATTCTTGATCCAGCAGATTGTGAACACAGCAGCAGAAGAGCTTGAAAGGGCTTTCTTTGGCCTAGTAGCGGGCCTCGAAACGAGAAGTCAATCAAAGCTATGAGATCTGCGTTATCCATGCATTGCTCCCAAATGCACCCAGTTTTATAACCTCCTGCAAGGACCCTGAACGAAGGACTGTGAAGGACTCATAACCTTGAGAAGCCCGCAAGAAATACTTCGAGCCGGCGGCCGAGCAGGTGCGAGGGTCCACGGCCGCAGGCTCAAAGGAAGTGCTCAACGGACCTGGAGAGCGTAGGGGTTTAGGCTAGAATCGCAAAGAGCATGTGCACCATCGAACTCTTGACATTACTTGTCACCGCAAACGGGCCATAGATTTGACCCCGTCCAAACAAGTAGGATGCAGAACTGTCAGGTTTGGAAATCTTTTGGGTCATGCAGGATAGCTTCTATCAAATGCAGACTAAATTTTTAGAGGTAAGTACAACTTGGCATATGAAGTGGGGTCCTCCGGAATCGTAAAATATGCTGAAGGGTTTATCCAAGAACGGCCACATTCGAAAAACTCCCCATACTCACTGGTCGATCTTGCACCATTGTCAGATAGCCGCCACCTTACGATCACCTGGTCCCCAAGTAAACAGTGTAAACCCCCGCCGTCACCGTGCAGCTCAGACAGGAACCTTGTAAGACCCCCAGGGCATCTTCAAAAATTAGGTGTGCATTTTGGGTCTCTGTTTTCAGGACTCTAGTATTTGGGAGTGGGGGGGGGGGGGGGGGGGGT
>CAJNIZ010011543.1:0-10860 GCA_905231905.1 Symbiodinium pilosum | reverse complement strand
AGAATCGGGCACCTCCCTAAACCCTAACCCCTAAATCCTAAACCCTAAAACCCTAAATGCTAAAACCTAAAACCCTAAAACCCTAAACCCTAAACCCTAAATAGTAAACCCTAAATAGTAAATAATAGGGTTTCCCCAATATAGTAACTTAATTTAAGTTCCTTAACAGCAACCCAGTTACCCAGGGGTGGGGAGCCTTTGCCTCGAAACAGCCTAAGTCAGCCACCTCAGCCGCAAATTTAGGGTTCAGGGTTTGGGGTTTAGAGCCATCGGTTTAGGATTCATAGTTTAGACCTTAGTGTTTAGGGTTTAGTGCTTTCGGTTTCGGATTTATAGTTTAGACTTTAGTGTTTAGGGTTTAGGGCTTCGAGGGTATAAATGCCTGCACAGAGTGATGCCTGGCCATGGGGCACTGGGCATAGCGTCAGCATTTAGCAAGTGTCCCGGCAGATGTGATGAGGGGCTACCCCGAACCTTTCCTCATTGGGCGCTTTGGGGGGGGATCATTGTGGGATATTATAGCCTTGCATTTTGACATACTACAGCCGGAGCCAGTTCGGTAGTTGTTCTGCCTAGTTGGCATTCGCGCCTTTAGCGTCGCGGGCTGGAATTTTAGGGGCGCCGCCTTGAACACACTCAAGGGTTTAGGGTTTAGGGTGATGAGGTGGATGTTACAACAGTTAGACCCAGAATTTGAAGGAATCCTAGTCATTCTTAAAGTTCCTTCAATACTGAACCAAAACCCTAACCCTAAGGGTCCAGGTACCTAATACTCATACACTCGCCAAAAACCTTGATTGTAAATTACTATTGCCCGAAGCCCATGTACCTAGTTGTTGGGTACAAGGACCCCCTGGGTAAACCTGAAGCCTTAGAATCCCGAAACTGAAACCCCCAAAACCAAACCCTAAACCCCCAAACCCCTAAACCTGGTAGGGATGTCTCTGTGGAGTTTGCTGCCCTGCAAACGCGTGAGCCCTAAGGTTTCCGCTTCTTAGGGTTTAGGGCTAGAGTTTAGGGTTTAGGGATGTCAGGATTGCTTGGAGATGTGTTGGGTAATTGGTTCTTCGTGGAGTTAGCAGGACTATAGCAAGTCCGAGAAGTTACAGAAGGGTATTTGCAAGCGAACCTTCAAGTAGTTGACGAGGACAATTCCGCCTAGTGCTAAAAAGCAGTGACGTGAGAATTCCATCACGGTTTCCTCAGATATTTAGAGGAGCATACCAATGAATTCTCAAACATTGCCTCTCCAGTAAACTGGGTTGCTGATAGGGAACTTGAATGAAGTTACCAGATGATGGGTATGTCTAGTGGACAGTAGAGTTTTCTTCCTATGATAAGACAATGTAATCGCTTTACATCAACCCGGTAAATTGTTATTCCCTTTGGGGAGTCCTAACTTTTTGAATTAGCTAGTTGGTGCTGAACAGGAAGCCCTCCCTCGTCCTAAGTTTCAGTGGATCCTGGAGGAAGTTTGAGTATGGATTCAGGGAGGAGGCTTCCATGTTATTCCGCTTCAGAGAAGGGAATGGAACGGGAAAGTATAGATAGAGGTTATCGACAGCTTGGTTTCGGGGCCCCCTCGACCCCAAGCTCAGATCCATTCCCTCAAGAGGCAAGAAGGATGAAGGACTTGCAGCCTATCCTTGCCTCAAACTGACAAGGAGCCACATTTAGTCGCCTTTGGAAAGGGCAGCAATCTAAACCCTAAACCCTGAACCCAGTTCTTGGCAATCCATGCACACTTGCAGATTCTTGGATCCTACAGGAGGGCCCCCGACCCTGGAAGAGTGACGCGAGTTGGATGGAGAGTTTCGAGTTCATCTGCCGTTGCCATGACCACGCGTGCAACATTGCTACCACCAAGGTCACTACTGCTGGAGCCAAGACTCTACATAGTTTTGATGCATTCAAATGCGCGGAGATCCAGGACTTAGGTCACTTAGAGTTATGCAGGACTTCCTGCATCGACACGTAGATCCTGCAGGGATTTCACGGCCCGGGTTCAGGTTCTAGAGCTTTGCTGAGGAGGCGTAAACCTGCAAAAGCACTTTGCATTCTGCAAATTTCTTGGTCCGCAATCTCTTGCCAGGGATGAAACCACAGCTACTTTGGGCCTCAACATCTAGAGCACCCATTTTCGGGAGGTAAAAGTAGAAATGTGAAGACCTTACTTCGGGCTTTGATGAAGTCTAGAGACAGTACTTACTTTGGGCTTTCTGGAACCCTTTGAAAAGCCTGGTGCTAAACCTAAAGCCTGACACCTACCCAGACCCCCCAAAGGATCCAAAATCTGGAACCCCGCATAATGCTCCCCACAACTACATTGGAGAAACTAGAGGATTTTTTAGGGGTTCCATGTTTTGGATCATTTAGGGTGTCCGGGTAAGAGCCAACAAGAAACTTGAGGCTGCACACGGTCTTCCTCTTGCGCGTAACCACCGAAGTTGAGGCATCGTGACAGTTGCAGACCTTTTCTCCAGATTCTGGGTTCCCTTTCAAGGCAAATTTGTGTGCTGCCCCCGCCCTGTAACAGTCTGCAATGGTATTAATATTAGGCGGGCTGCATGTATATATGTGTACAACTAGAATATATACTTCTTACATAACTATTATTGGGTGGGGACATTGGTCAGTGTAAGTCTGAGGATGACGTTCTGTAAGTAAAGACTTCCAAGGGGCAACATACAAGGAATTCGAACCAAGGCTTTTGGGGTGTAGGGCTTAGGATTTGGGGTACCAAAGCTTCCGGGGCTGATTACTAGAATATGGACATGTAGCAAGGAATCTTGCTTCCTTTTCCTTGCATTTGAATTGTAATTCCTTAACAGCAACCCAGATGGGTGGTTGTCAAAAGTATGGTCCCTTTTTGGATCCCTATTATAGTACGGCACCTAATATGTAGGGCACCCCAAAAGGGACCATAATTTTGACAACCACCCAGATGGTTAGGATGCAGCGCGCTCCGGCTAGGAGCTTATTGGGTAGCCAGAATCCAAGCGTGCTTCTGAAATTAAGCAGAAGCTTGAATAATCAACCATATGGCTTCGCAATCCGCATAATGTAACAATTATATTATGACATGACCCAGAGCCCTGTTTCTACAAATGATTTCGGCCCTGCATGATCATTTCTACCAAGGTTAAAGACAAGGTTTAAAAAATCCAGCAAAAGAAATGAGCATTAACCATGATGATGATGAAGATGATGATGAGGAGGACGAGTTCTAGTGGGCATCATTATCATGATGAGGGTGTGGGGCTTGCAATAATAGTAACAGAGGTGAAAAAACAAGGCTTTTAGGGTGTAGCGTTTGGGGTTGCAAGTATGGGTGGTCGAAATGCCTTGAAAAATAGATACGGAAATGGAAAGGGAAGTGCAATATGCGATGGGTGTTATATGCAAGTGGGCTGCATTCGGGAACCGTGGGAATATCTGCGGATTACAAGAGGGGGCCCCATTAGGGACCCAATGGATTTTGAGTCATTCCCACATCAGGATAGCTATACAGCGATTCCATGCGGAGTCCTACGGATCCCTTTTCAGAGATTGTGAATGAAGGCGCTCTCCATGATTGTGCGTCCCTTTTTTGGGGGGTCCCTAGAACAAGGATTCTGGAGTATATAGTGGAGATTCACATTGGGCTCACGCTATGTGCAGTACGTCAAAGCTCTTCGGCCATTCAAACAAGATTTGGAGGCGAGGGTATTTGGATTGAGGTGTGGTATCTGAGTCTTTGTAAGTATATCGAAACATAGGCACCAGGCAGTGTGATTTTCTTTCGGACTTCAGCCATGAAGCGTAAAACTTGGTTCCACGGATGCTCCACGTCCTGCCCTTCGCAAGCTAAATACATATCCAACCTATAAGCTCCAGGCCAGACATCATGTCACTTCACACCTTCAGATTTCCGCTCCTGACGCGAAGGTCGCCACAGGTGGATCCCTTGCCACGCCCTGAGGTTTGTCCTAGCTATGCATGCCGTGAGGCTAGGGGGCAGAGAGGGATACGGGAGTTGCTCCAAATACCCCTACAGATATTGTTAAGAGGACTCCCCGCGATCCCTCCGAAATTTCCATGTTTTTCCTGGTGTCCCTTGGGGATTCCCTATCTTGGACAGGCACCATATAGGTTCTGTAGTATGGGGGCCCAATATATACACATATATATATATATCATAGTCCTTGTTACAGACTCCCAAGTAGGTGCCAGTAATGTTCGGAAATCCTGAAAGGGCCTCATATGGAAAGGGGATGCTGTGCCCGCGCTGTTATTATAATGGATACCTGTGTATACACGCATGTAGGACCTTTCGGGATGGGTTCGTAAATCTACTACATCGACTGGTATGAGGGTGAGGGCATTACCCAACCTGTGAGTGGTATGCGCAGACTCTCAGGGTCTAGGGCTTCCCTTCCATAGAACAGAATCCCTAAACTGCCATTCCGTTGAGGTTTGGAAGCATTCTACCCTAAACGCTGCACCCCAACCCTGAGGTGGTGATACCTCCTCCTGGCTATTTGCTGTCCTGCCAAGAGCTGAGTGGTGAGCCAGTTGCAGGTGTCAACAAAAATCCATGCCCCTCCCTGAATCTGGAAGGTTATATGTTAAAGTCATCAGAAATTTTGCTGAACATCAGGGGAAGAGACTTTTTCGCTGGATGAGGTTGACTTGGCTTCCAGGGTTTCAATCTTGGAGTTGACGGTTGAGGGCCAGAGGAGGAGGGTCTGAGCACGTTACGAGCGAGAGCGCTGTTCATGCTAGCTAGCAGCCGTACTTCGTGTTTGGACGAGTAGTATTGTTATCAGTGATTAGCACCCGATCATTTCCAAACCCGACCTTTTTCCTCTGCCACAAGCTTTTAGGGGTTTTAGTAGGAATGAGGCAACATATGTTTATAGGGAAAGTCATATTCCCTTGTTCCCTGCTGACCACCAGTAAGTCTGTCCTACACCGACAAGAAGGCAGCCTTTGTGGCCTTGTGCTTGTGTTACCAGGTTCTTCAAAGGGATGGGCTGAAGCAGGAAGAACGAGATGGAGACTGGCGGCGTTCCCTAAATCAGATGGTCGTCATTGCAGGGGGGCACAAAAAAAGGTTCTTGATTTTGAGAATCAGCATGAATCCGAGACAATATATCGTGGGGAAGAACTGATTTCAGGTTCTGGGTTCAGCGACTGGCTTTGGGGCGTGGAGTGTACTTGGAAAATGAGAGGCTTGCAGTGCTTTAGATTACAATGTATATGTGTATAGAAAACCTGATCAAACCCGGAAACGCAATTGTCACAAACAGTCGTTACTTGATTAGGCGATTGCTTTGAAGATCCACGTGTTTCTAACAAGTCGACACCCTCAGTCCTGTGAAAGAGAATGAACATAATCAGCCACGTTGACATCACCAGGAAGCACTACTCGTCACAGCATCATGAGCATGAAAGCATGCAAAATTTCGGTCATCAGCCGCAGTGGATTTTTGGGGAAATCCGAACCTTCCCAGCATCATGTGCGTCAACCGCATTGGCCTTGGCCAGTAAACCCAAACGCGCCCAACATCACCAGCATGAGCAGCACTGAAACTTGCCAAGAAGCACGAATCGGCCTAGCACTACGAGCATCAGCCGTTCTGGGCTGTGCCAACAAAAGCTGCACTGAGGTTGCCTAGGAAAGACCCCTAAGCCCTAAACTCCTAAACCCTATATAACCTCATTAGTTATAGTAGTTTCCACTTTCTGTTCCATTATCCCTATCTATCCCCCATATGACCTTGTTATACCCCCCTATAGTCCCCCTTAAGTAGATAGAATATGGCTTTGGGTATGTTATAATAAGATCCCCCTATAACCCATATTCTATCTACTTAAGGGGGACTATAAACCCTAAAAGTTCAACACGGAGCTCTCTTAGACCAAGGCGAAGGCCTCAAGCTCTTCTATGCACCAGGAACTGTCAGAAGCCCAGGTCAGCAGCAGTCTGGCTTGCTGTTAAGGAACTTAAATTAGTTACCATAATGGGTATATATAGGGATAATGGAAAAGAAAATGGAAACTACTATAATGGGGTTATACAAGGTTCAGAGTTTATGGTTTAGGGTTACCATAATGGGTATAAATAGTAAATAATAGGGTTTCCCCAATATAGTAATCTAATTTAAGTTCCTTAACAGCAGCCCAGCAGTTTGTTGCATAGGGTTTCCCAGAGGGTCCAATTACCCAATAGCTAGGTACTTGAGCTGTTAGTACTAGTAATTATAGTGCAAGCTCTGTGTTAGCATATGATATTAGGCACTTGGACCATTTCGCATTTGTTATGGAGTTGGGATATGGCAGGTTGGGTCCAGTGCTAAGTGCTCAAGAAGCATGTTTACTGGTTCTTGGTAGCATAGGGAGTGGGGGAACATAACCAATTTGTAATGCGTATATACTATATTCCCTGATTCCCTACTAAGAACCAGCAAGGTTTGGGTTTGGAAGGTAGTCCAGGAGACGAAAAAATGGGTACACCAAGGCTGGGTAGACCACACGAAGCCCCGATAGACCCTTGCCTGTACCTAGAGTAACCTAGACCCTGAAAACGAAGAAGGTAAAGATACCAAAATATGGGGTACAAAGCCCGTTTAATGAGGTATATAAGTTACTCTAGTTCAGCACTGGGGTGGCACTGTTGAATGCAGACCGAGATCTTCAGCTTCAAAAGCTCAGCTCATTCTCCCGAGGATTTCTTCGACTGGGTCTCAAGCCCTGGAGTGCAGCCTCATATTTGTTGGGCACTGCCCCCAACCCTGTAACAGATTTGTGTTACACTTTTAAACATATGTATATATATATATAAGTAGGCCTTCATATGATCCCTATAGACTGCTACAGGGTAGAGGCAGTACCCAACATATTTGTCTCAAGCCTATGGAATCACTATATAAAGTTACCAGACTGCTTGGGACATGTAACCCTAAACACATACCCCGAAACGCTAAACCCCATACCCCTGAACCATAAATCCTGAACCCTGAACCCATGCATTCTGGGATCTCGGAGCTCTCCCATGGCCATCGCTTACAGTGAAGCCCTACAGGTGAAAACTGAATGAAATAACTGACAATTGAAACGCCAGACCCTAAACTTTCCTGGTGCTTCAGGGTGGAGTTTGTTTAGGCTATATGGGCAGGTAGTATAGGTACCTTTCTAGGCGGCTTTCCAAGAAGTATTACACAGATCCACTTCCCCACTCCCCTTGAGCACGAGCAAAACAAGCGAGAAAGACCCATAGGGAAAACTTAATGTTCTTGGGATTGGGGGTTTTAACATTAGGGGATGGCTTCAAGCTGCAAGAACCTGTGACTACAAGTATGCTAGTTGTAAGGTCGGCCCTTAAATACGACCATTCTGGAATGTACTATATTTTTGTCCAGGGACCATTTGTGTCACGGCTTAGGCCCCCAAGTGTTTGACATCAACAGGCCCCCATCGTTTCTGCAGCGAGGTTTGGGGCAGAACGCCCCAGGTGTGCTCAAAAGCCGGTATCAAGAGCGAGAGACCCTGTCAACCCTGAACCTGCAACCCTATTGGCCGTGAACGTAACGAATCGAATATGTGGACACAAGTCCTGCCAGCTCGCAGTTTTTGTGGGGACGAGCGGATTCCAAACCAGAAAGAAGGAGTGAACTTGACTGCATATCCTTGCATTTTGCAATTCAGAACTTGTCAAGAATGCCCAAGAAACTGCATAGCCAAAGCTTGGGAATCAGGTCTCCGGCACGAACGCAAGCCCGAGTCCCAAACTGGGGTCTGAGTTGAAGTATTCGTTGCGCAAAGGGGACTTTCAAAAGCTCAGCATCTTGGTAAATCAGTGTACCTTGTAGAACCAAAATTAGGGTTTCATTTTGGGGGTGCCCAAACTAGGGACTAATGTAGACCGTGATTAATAAACCCCCCCTTCTCAAGGGCCTTCATATTAGGATCCCGATTATAATCCCTATTAAGGAGGATGGTTTTTAATAAGAGGTCTACATTATAGCATTTTGGGGACTATATTGGTCTCCAGAATTCTTTGATTCGGGCTAAAGGGTTGGACATAACTTAAGTTGCCTTGCACCACCTTGAGATAGACTCTAGAGCGTGCCCTACTCTTGCGCCTGTTGAAGGTAATCCCCTCCCGCTAGTACTAAAGATTCCCTATATAAACCACAATGGGGAAGTCTATTCTTGGGCCCGTTGAAGGTATATAGCAACAGGACCCATCTAAGGGGCCCATACTTCCAGCAATTAATGTAGAAGTGAAAGTGGTGCGTGTCCCTTCGGTAGCACCAGCCCGATCAGTACTGGCCGTTGGTTGTGTACGAGAGATCGGTTGTCAGAACTACTATGAGGGACTGACTCCTGTGGAGATTGAGTCCCTTATTCCCTGTTAACCACCACCACACCTCAACCAAAAAGCCCTAAAACTCCAAAACCCTGAGCCCTCAACCCTAAAGCCACTTTCTCTTCCAGTCCTGCATTTTCCTCAGTATCAAGGTACCCCAGTAGTACACTTTCTCCCTTTTCATTTTGGGTGTCTCCTTATTAAAATAGAAGAGTAGAAAAAGGGCACTCTCATTTTTCGAGGGGTTACTGGGGAACCCAAACCCTAAACCACAAACCTAGTTGTAGGGATCCCTTGCTTCATTTCCTTCCGGGCTCAAGTTAGGTGAGAGATGATTTTAAGTCGCCACAACCAGGACAGGGTCATACTGGTTCGGGGCAGTAGGGCTTAAGGTCCATGTGTGGGGTTTCATGGGTTTAGGGGTTTGGGGTTCAGGAGCTTCTGTTAAAGAACTTAATTTAAGTTACTATATGATGGTATATGATAAAAGATAGGGTTTCCTTTTTTTAGTAACTTTGGGTTAAGTTCCTTAACAGCAACCCAGTAAAGGCCGGTATGACTATATTCATGCATCCCCTCCACACCAGAGCATAATTGCCAAGGCCTGAGGTCCTAGACAATGATAATACGGACTAATACTAATAATTATGATAGTAACAATGATAGTAATGATAATAGTAACAATCATAGTAATTATAATGATAATAATGGTAATAATGCAGGAGCTGTAGTAACAAGCATAGCATCGGCAGATTACAAGACCCTCCTACCTTTTGTTGCTGCTGGTTGGTAGGAAAGACAAGACTGGCCAAGAAAATCGAAATTATTGCACCATGGGGACTTCTAAGGGAATCAAGGAGATCAATTCCTCAAATCCCGGTTGACCAGCAGGAAGCCTTGCGAATGAGAACAGGAAAGCATTGTATGCAGCTTGCATGGAACCCTCTTCTGTCAGACGTAGCCCCTCCGAAACAAAGAAGCTGTGACATCTAGAGCCCCACGTGTTACTTAGTTCAAGTAAGCTTTCTGTACCTGAATAAACCTGGTAGGGTCGGCTAGTGCCAAGATCTACGAAGCCCAACATCCTCACCCAGTGAATCCACCTTAGACCCTAAATCTAAAGGCTGTTATGTCCTGAGGCCCTGAGTCATCAGGTCCTAGAATCCAAAGCCCCAAACCCTCATCTTACATTACATAAGAGCCCAAAACATTCGGGTGATATCCAAATCCTGCCTGATCATAGTTATAGATTCTTATATACATGAAGACCCCAGAAAGCCCAATATCCTCCAATTGAACCACTAATTAAGGGATCTTGGGCTTTCTGGGAATTATTTTGAGATACGAAGGTCAAGCGGGATTTGAGTATCAACAACTTGCGCCAGGTCCTGAGACCTAAGAAGTGCACACTATGTACCCCTTTAAGCGGGTATTTATGGAAATCCCCAAATCTCTGCAAGTTCTTCAAAGAACGGCTGCCCTCCCGGACCCTCTTAATGAGGTGGCACATGAGGATTGTAAGTAGACACCCGATTGTAAGTAGACACCCTAAACCCCAAAACCTAAATCTCTAAAACCTTAACCTCTGAAACCCTAAACCCTTAAACTAATTACATAAACTCTAAAACCCCAAAACTCTAAACCTTCAAGCCCTTGTCTCAGCCCTAGGCTTTACAGACTGCGCAAGCTACCGGCAAGGCTCGGTGCATCCTCTGAGACCTTGATCATTACATCTGTAAAGGATTATGGTTCAGGAATTTAGGATTTTAGGGTTTAGGGTGTTTAGGGTTTGGGGTTCTCCCCCGAAAATTACACAACCTAAAATCTGGATGTTAGGGCGGGCTGGGCGAGATGATTGAGAGGATGTTGATAACCCCGACCCCTCAAATTTGAATTAGAAACCTCGTACAGTCATATGAGAGTTCTAAGGGGGCCCTAGTTTGGGGGGAGGGGTGTGGTTACCAAGATGCCATGACTAAGTCCTGAGAGCGTCCGCAAGGCGTAACCCTGAGCGCTACACCTTGGTTAGCCGTTTCGTGGGTTTTCCTGCTAGCTTGGGAGCAGATACATTTTAGAAAGGTGCGTGGGTGCCAGAGCTTAGGAGCCAAGGGTTCCGATCTGGTAGGAAGAACCAAGTTGTGATCAGGTAATTTCCTACACTCCCTTCTGAAATTTACTATGGTATATACATATACAAAGAACACTGGCGCTTGGTGATGTAGCTACATAGAATTGGGTGGCTTTTGGGGATGAGGGCTCCTAGCACCAGTTTTGGGGATGTGCATGGGAGGCTCGAAAATCTGCAGGCATGCTGGCTTCCTAGCATAGTAGCAGAGCAATAGGGATATTCTTGGGGAGAAGGTATGAAGTCCGCCCTAAACCACTTAAGAGCCTCCGGCTCAGTCCGCCGACCCAGAGGCGGAGAAAGCACGAAAGCCCAAACGCGAAACCTTGAGGGTTTTCAGCGGCTGGCACGAGACCAATCGATAGGCGCAACAAGACTAGTC
>CAJNIZ010011541.1:0-10862 GCA_905231905.1 Symbiodinium pilosum | reverse complement strand
TAGGGTTTAGGGTGCTACCTGAACCCCAAAAGTATGCAGAACAATGGCCTTTTGGGATAACTTTAGGGGTTTGGGGCTATGAGTTTACCTACTTTTGGGGTCCAGGTAGGGTCTTATTAGGGTGTCAGGATCTTAGGGGGTTAGGGTGTTAGGTTTGTTGTCTTAGGGTGTGTTGTTAGGGTGTTGGGGTTTAGGGTGTTAGGGTTTAGGGTGTTCGGGTTTGCGGTGTTGGGGCTTAGTGTGTTAGGGTTGAGAGTTTAGGACTTAGAGTGTCAAGGTCTAGGGTTCAGGGCTTAAGGAACTAGGGCTTCACAAGGGCATTCGACTTGCAAGGGGCCGCCTTCTACTGTTACAGTAGTCGTATAATATGCATGTGTATACACACATATATATATATATATGTACACACATAAATGTATGATTACAATCATACATGTTCATATCTGCTCTCTATCTACCTAGCTATCTAGGATGTCAGCGTTTGGAAGTGAGAGTTGGGGTAGTCGAGGTCGGTAATGGGTTGCACACTACGTTAAGAAAGACTTCCTCTAGTGCTTCTAAGGAGGGGAGGAGGGATCCCTGTTTAGGGTTTAGGGTTTAAGGTTTTGTCAATATTAGCCTCACTAGAGACCTTTGAGGGTGGACATAGGTTTAGGGTTTAGGGTTTAGTAGCGTCTCCAAGAAGGAACCCCATGTCAGTAAAATATGTACAGCATTTTGACTGTAACTCGTATAATCCCCCGTTAACCCTAAACCTGAACCCTAGCCCTACTTCTTGGACCCCACGGCTTCCCGGACTCTAAGTCATTCCCAAACCTGTGCTTTGTGGGACCTTGGGTTTATTCATGGGTTAGGGAACCTACTTAATCATAGGGTCTTTGAACGATTGCCTCCAGGCAGAAGCCTGCCATCTCAAATTCCATGCTCAGACTTGGCTTGGAACCGGCAGTCCCCGTATTAGTCCCTGAAATTCTTTCTCTGGGGTTTCGCAACCTACAGATAATACCCATTTTGGGTCCCAAAGTTGTGAATACTGCATACTTTGGGTATTTGGAGCCGTAAGGGAACCCTAAACACTACATCTTGAACCCTGGACAGCGCAAGATTCGATGCAGGTGTTGCTCGTTTCTCCGGCACCCAGCCCACAGCGTTTGCAGCTGAGATCAGCCACGCTTAAGGGTTTCCCAAATGATGAACCGCCCGACCTCTTACCACAAACATCCCAATCTAATACCATAACATAATTCCCTAGTATAGTACCATCATATAATGCCCTAGTATAATACTGAAATGGTAGGGGAGTATTTGAGCTGCTCCAGAGTTTTGGGGCTTAGGCTTCAGGTTTTAAGGGCTTAGGGTTTCAGGTTTAGGGTTTAGGTGTTAAGGGCTTATGCTTGGAGGGGGAGCGTCTGGGAGACTTCGCGAGTAGGTCAGAGATGAGGATAAAACTTGAGTTATTTCATGGCTGACAGGGGTTACAAGTTTAAGTATACATACTATGCCCCCCTCACCGGCCAAGCCTAAAACCTTAAATCCCAAAAACTTGTACTAAGTCGCCCTGACGCTCCAACCCTAAACCCGTGACCCTATACGAAGTCCCCTGACCCTCCAAATAGGGCCTTGCGTAGCTAAGAGTTGATCTCGCCTTCGAGCTCCATGTTTCGGTTTAGGGTCTAGGCTCCACCTTGAAATAGCCGTAAGTAAGGGGAAACTAGGTGAATTGCATGGGAGGGTTGGTGGGGGACCCGTGAAATTCAGAACTTAGGGTGTCGATTTTGGTGTTCTTGATGCCAGGTTGCTTGTCAGGCTTGGTGTCTACACTGGGCATAGAATCGACAACAGTTTTCCTGAGCATTGCAGGTGTGAACTGCAGAGATTGGGTGGGAGTGGCTCGACCCGAGTGGTTAGAAAGCTTTACGATTCCGGCATGATACTGCAACAATGGCGCACATACTTGTTCTTGTCTTAATAGGTTCTTGTCTTAGTAGGGAATTGGGGAATATCTCATTTGGGGATTATATACCCTCATTCTGTACTAAAGACCAGTAAGTGTACGTACATGGTATGTAGTTGGGCGTTAAACGCCTTAGAGTACCTACCAAGACCGTTGCAGGGACAGTTGGCTTAGGGTTTAGGGGTTCAAAGCAAATTTCCATTGCCCAATCCGCGGGAAGTGATCCATGTAAAATCCTCGTATATCCCGTATATCATCTTCTTGAATCCTTGTAGACGCCCTGTAGAACCCTTTATACCGGTACTTGTAATCATTCTCCCTAGACCCTAGATGCTCCTAAACCCTAAAATCTCCTAAAACCTAAACCCTCCTAAACCCTAAGCTCTCCCAAAACCTACAGTAGCCCCAAACCCTTAACCCGCAGAAGCACCAGCAAGTTGCGCGAAGGAATCCCTACTGAGCTGGGAGAACCTGAGTCGACGGCTGAGCCGAAAGGGTTGGTACTTTGATGATTCCTTTAGGGTTGTTAGGGTTTAGGGTTTAGGGTCTAGGGTTTAGGCTCTAGGGGTTTAGGGTTTAGGCTCTAGGGGTTGAGGGTTTAGGATTTTAGTCTACCTCTTAACTTGGGTTATAGGGCTTCTAATAGGGGTTATTCGGGATAGTAGGTAGACTTACTAAGTCGAGAGATCACGGAAGTAGGGTGTAGAGTGTTAAGAATTTTAGGGTTCAGAGTTTAAAGTTTCAGGGCTTAAGGCTTAAGATTTTAGACGGAAGGGTTCAGTGTTTAGAGTTTGGGGGCTACAAGGGCTACAGGGCTTAGGGTCTAGCACTTCAGAGTTTGAAGTTTGCAAGGGCGAATTGTTCAAGGTGTAGGTTTGGGATTTTGGGGCCTTCCCCCCCATTTCCCTATGGTCTGTGTACTGCTTCTTGGGGGACGCCTGCGAATGGTGGCTCTTTGGGCCGACCTGTGAGTGTCTTGATATAGTCGAAGCTCAGGCCCGCCAACTGCTTCCAAGATAGCCCGCATGAACTTTTCTTGTGCGGTTTAGGGTTTAGGGCGGGATTTGATAGCCCGCGTTTAAGGGTACGTGGCAGGTCAGCAGAACCCTATGTTAATCAATCCATACCTCAGAGCTCTTAAAGCTGGCCTAGTTGTGAAGCCCTGCCGCTTACTGCCCTACCTGTGCCCTGGAAGGATATAGGTTCCCAACTCACGGCACTGGTCATAGTTTTTAATATGGAGGTGTAGGGGTCCAAGTTCCCAGATAAGCATACCCTTACCCCAGGCCTGCACCGCACATTCCATGACTCAAGCCCTAGGTGATGCGCACCTGGGGATCCCAAGTAGATAAATAAGACCTACGGTGAGCCTTTACGACTATAAATATCACCTGCTTTGGGCTATTTGGATCTTTAAGGGGTCCCTAACCCTAAAACTCTAAACCTTATAAACCTAAACGCCCGAAATCCTAAGCCCTGAAACCGTAAACCCTAAACCCCTAAACCCTAAGCCCTAAACCCTAAAGCCTATAAGCCCTGAACCCTAAAGCCTATAAGCCCTAAACCCTAAAGCCTATAAGCCCTAAACCCTAAAGCCTATAAGCCCTAAACCCTTCACCCTAAGCCCTAAATCCTAAACCTTCAAGACTTAAGGGATAGGAGAAAAACACGATGTCCTCAAGGCAAGAGATGCTGGCACCTCCAGCTCTTCAGGTGCGGCCTTTGTGGCTTCATTGCTTCATGTTTCATGAGGGTTTAGGATTTAGGGTCATAAGGGTGTGGGATTTAGGACTTAGGGTTCAGGATTTAGGGCTTAGGGTTTAGGGTTTAGGATTTAGGGTTTAGGGTTTAGGATTTAGGGTTTCGGGATGCGGGTTAAGTGAGGATAATGGAAAAGAAAATGGAAACTATTCTTCAGGGTTTAGGGAGGTATTCACAAAAAAAGGATTCAATTTGGATGTTTTAGGGTTCAGGGTTTAAGGGCTTAGGCTTAGTTCCCCTATTCCCCCTATGTTCCCTACCCTCAACCCAAAACCCCTAAACCACTACATATACGTGAGTTGAGGGTTGGACCTGCATGACGGCATTAGAAACCCACGCCCTCAATCTGGGCAGAGTCACTCCCCAACGGCAGGTCAAAAGGGTTTAGCATGAAGGGTTTAGGGTTTAGGGTGAAGGGTTTAGGTGTTTAGGATTTAGGGTTTACGGGTTTAGGGTGAAGGGTTTTGGGGTTTAGGGGTTCAGGGGTTTAGGGTAAAGGAAGGATTTAGGTCTAAGGGGTTTAGGGTGAAGGGTTTAGGGGTTAGGGGTTTAGGGGCGTAGGGTTAAGGGTTTAGAGTTGTGATCGACTTAGCCCCTCAGGGTCTTTGAACGAGATCAGAAAGTAGTACGGTTTCTCTAATTAGGTAGCCTTTTGAACTGACCCAGTCTACCAGGTTCTTTCTCATATCATCGTTCCAAACACGCGGAGCATCCATGTCCCCGTCCCAATACCGTCTGGGACTCCTGGCCGTCTCGGTTCCTCCCTGGCTTCCTGAGACCTAAATTCCCGACCGTTTCCTGATTTTGGTTCGATTGGTAGCAAGTCTCACGACATGACTGGGGACTCTGCTCATATGCAATGGTGCGCTCTAGCCTTTTCAGGTCTAACAATTACTTACCTTGGCTGAAGCTTGAAAATAGTACCTCCCTTGGGTTATTGAAAGCCAGAAAGAAATACTGCGGCACTTATGACATGGATCTTGGAGAGGCCCCTACAACCCCACACGCCTCAATCCTCTTCCGCGCCGTATCTGACCCGTATTTACTGCTGAGTTGCAAGAATGAACCCAAACTTGGGGCCCACGGAGTTATGCAGTGTTTGATGAGAGAATTATAGCCCCCAAAAGAGAGCGATTAGATCATCCTCATTTAGGTAGAGTACTCATATCACAAGAGGCCTGCAATCTACTCGGGTTCAATCACCAGACGTCCCAGAAACACCTAGGAACTTTTGGGAACACTAAGAAACCCCCGGAACCCTGCAGAAACCATTTGGGAACCCTCTGAAGATACAGGCCCTGAGCCCAAGCCCAGCCAATTTCCTTGCAGGGTCCGCTTGGTGAAGCGACAGGACTGCTGTCAGCAGGCACATCCTCCCTTGCTGGTTTAGGGTTCATAGGGTTGGAGGTTTAAGGTTGGACCTGGAGGTTTAGGGTTTATGGCTTAGGGTTGGAGGTTTAGGGTTTCGGGCTTAGGGGAATGGATCCCTAGAGTAGCCCCTTTCGAACCGCGAAAAATGCTCCCTTTATTCCATTCCCCTCAATCAAGGCTAACCAGCAAGTTCGATGGCCAGATTCAAGCCCGGTTTGAGAGGCTTTCTTTGAACCTGGACTTATGAAAGGGGTAAGGGGATCTAGCATCCAGGGATTACAATCAGCTAATTGTGGGACTATGAAGGGGATATTGTGCATTAGCCAGCTCCAGAGTCATTTCAATTAGAGCATGAGATTTGCGGGCCCCAGGCTTGCGGGCTGTATTTCTTTCCGGGGTCAGTAGTTCACTCAGACCTCCAAGATATCCAAAATGCTTGCTGCCCTTAGCTATTTGGAGCTTTGGGAGCTCTAGGCAGGGTGGCAATTTTGAAGCAGGAAACCAACATGGCCCTCTCATCAGTTAAGCGCAGTTTGGAAATCCGTTTGGTGCGGAACACTAAGAACTCTGCCGGAACATAACCACACCCAAACTCGGGCAGCTATTCTCTCAACAGAGGGAGCCAAGTCGCAAACAAGGAGCCAAGACAAAACAATAAAGGTCAAAAAAGGTAGTCGTCCGGCCCCAAGCACTGCTGCGTGCCACTCCGAGACCCTATGACGAAAGTTAAGTTGGTTGGACCTATACTGAAATATGTAGGGGTTTAGAGGGGATCTAGTAAGAAATATACTAGGACTTTAGCCTAGGGCTCATGTGGACCTGTCCAAGAAGCATTTTTCTTCAGGAAGCTAAGTTGGAGCTGAAGAATCTGCTTGGCACTTATAATCCCGGATATCCTTTGTTTCTGTTGGGTCCCCCCTGTTTTAAGAAGCTCGAATATGAAGTCCTGTACCCTAACCCCTTAAACCGCAACCTCACAACCCTATGCAATCCCTACTCCTAGAAAGTATGCGAAACAGATGAAATCAGCTCAATTCTCACACCCCTATAATCTCTAATCCTAGACAGTAGCCAAAACATGAAATCTTCCCAACCCCCAACCCCAAACCCTAAACCCGAAACCCAATTCTGGCAGACCTTGGGCCCTTGGCTGCCATCGACGCTGCCTCACATGAGGTGCTTACTGGTATCCGTGGAAGGGTTTGGGAATGATCCCCTCCCTCTAATGTGCATATAATTGTATATATATATATGTATATTTCTATTTAGCGATATTTAAAACACCCGATTCCCTTAATATGAGATATTTCTCTTGTGGTATATTACAAATATGAATTGGGAATGAAGGACGAGCAAATGTCAGGGAGGGGTGGGAGGGTTATGTTTTGGCAAGGGAGCGCTTAGTTTATTGATTCCCTTACTCCCTCCCAACTTTACTCGCAGACCTTAAACCCTAATCCGCTCAAGTAGGGTCACTGAAGGACAATTACTGTTGATGAAGGCTAAAGGGGTAACCTGCTGCAGCTTGAGGAGTCAGGGTCTCCTTGTGGGCTGCTGTGCTTGGTGACCTTGTACCACCCCTTCGACATTCCCAGCGTAAATAGGGCCTAATTGGGCTTTGTTTGGGTTCTGTGTAAAGGGAGTGTGTAATTTAGGATCCCATAGTTTTGGGGACGCGGCAAATGCGAAATGCCTCCAAGCCCCACAAGTACAAGTCCTGAGCTCTTATTCAGGGAGTTGTCATTTGTACCCTCTGGCCTGTACGCCCTGGATCCCTGACCTCTGGAAAATGGCCCTTCATTAGAGATTTGGGAACCAAAGCCGAGCAGTTACAAACCTCGAGGGGGAGAGGGGGCAGCAGGGGGCAGGAGGGGAGGGGGGGCTGAAAATCATTCCAAAACTCCGCCCACCACCGAAGGGGGGGGACCTGCCAGATTTGGAGGGTTGCTAAGGGGTTTTTAGAGGGCTCCAAAAGCCCTGAGGCTGGATAAAGCCTCCGCGAACCTATTGGTTCTTAGTAGGGAATACAGGAATATACTATAAAGGCTACTAGGAACCAGAAAGATTAGTGCACAAGAAGCTTCGCACCTTTGCTGATTACCGAAGTGCTCAGTCTGTGCAACCCTTAAAGATTACTGTGCAAAGATGTTTCTTCATGTGAGCCCGCAAGTAAATATAGCCGCTCATCAGGTAAAAAGGGGTTGCGTTCCCGAAGCGCTTCTTTTCTGCGATGCAGGGATTGTGTTTCTGCCCGGGCAGATTGTGTCCTTGTCCTTACTGTATGCAGGACATGCTGCTTGTCAGAGTCTGTGCGTCCTAGTTCTGGTTGAGGATGCTGTTGGGTAATGTGGGCCCCTCAAGAAAGGTGACATCATTCTGAGGAGCAGCATTCTTAGCATCTCGTGTTTTGCGAAGTTCCTTATGCTCGAATCGAGCAACTGTTTCCAATTAAGGGGCCGATCCGCGCACCCGGGCTGACATCCATGTGTCCACATACTTAAAGCGTGGTGTTACACAGTGTTCTGCCGCCTTAAAATAATCTTGAGCTCTGAACTTCAGGCCATTCCCTCTCCAACTGCCCGCGGGGCCCTGGGGGACGTGCCGACGGCCCGTCCGCTCCTCAGACCTCTCAGTCTATGAAGTTCAGGCCTAGGGCTGATGCCCTGAACGTGTTTGCTCGGATAGATGACATCCCAATCCTTGTGTGGAATTCCTGCTTCAGTCGGGGCACTTGAATCGCTCAGTGCAGTTTGGCAACATTATTCTTCAAATATCAACTTAGGATGGTGGGATGTTTGGTCTCTCCCATCATGAATACCCACAGAATGTGGGTAACAAGGACACTAAAAGGGTTGTATGAAAGTCACGGAGTCCTTCTTTCGGGCTTGAGATAGCCAACATTCCGCCCAACATGAGGCGGCCGCACGGTGGGCAACCCGATGGAAGTTCCCACGCAACTTGCCGGGAGCCTGGTGATCTGCCTGAGAACTGTGAGTGCGGCGGAGATTGCTACCTGGACTCCAGAAGTAGCTAAGATAATGGCGCACAACGCCAAAACAAAGTGGCTAACAAAATCAGTCAAACAGGCTAGTACTTATTCCATATACTGGGGTCCATGTAAACTGTGACGACACGTACGAGAAGCACTAGGCAAGCCCCACCTTGAGCAAGAAACGCTCCATCTGATGGCTCAGGGTTTTATGGTTTTATGCAGCGGTACTTGAGGGGGAGTGAGGTTCGAATATAAGAATCATTATAGGGGATTACAAAGAAAGGGTGCATTAATGGGATCCACTCCGCCCTCTTTGGCTTGGGCATTTTGCTGGTTGCTTACAATCTACACTCGGTCTGCATACACCTGAAAGCTACCATAGATGTTTTGGAATTCGGCGGTCCATTCTTGGCAGCTTGAGCTATGCTTAAGTCTGGCTGTGAAAGAGCGCTTTGGGCCTTAAACCCAAACCTGCCTTAGATCCAAAGACCCTCCCTGTGGAAGATGCTGGGAATCTTTTTTGGCAGTTATGGTGTTTAGGAAGTTTAGCCATCACAGTAGAGTTTAGGTTTTAGGGTTCAGGGTTCCAACATGGGGCTAGGACTTGGTCAGAGCTCCTTGGAATGAACGCCACGCGTTTTCTTTCTTTCTTTTAGATTTTGTTTGCATATATTGGGTTCTGCCGTGCCCCGTTGACAGCCTATAATAGGGGTCATATTACGGGTTTAGGGTTTAAGGTTTTTAGGGGCTTAGAGTTTAGGGGTTGAGGGTTTAGGGTTGTATATAACTAGTTATATTATGAATGCTTTCCAGCTGTCAAGGAGTGGGGGCAGTTCCCACAGCATTCCCGTTCTTTTCTGAGAAGCCTTCTTGGACGCAGAGCCAGGGCAGGCTTCATAAGAACTGCGACGATGACTCGTAGGAAATTCTATAATACAGCCCCCCCCCGTTAGCAGATAGAGTATGAAATTTCCCCAAGTACTACTAAGATCTCCATACACCCCATATTCTATCTACTTAAAGGGGACTTAAGTCAGTTCCTAGGTGGGTTGCCACGATGCAGGAAGGGAGCCAGACACGAGAAGAATGCTCGCAGAACTTCGGTTAAGTGCGAAAATATCTTGGATTGCCATTCACCCCACACTCAACATGATCCTGTATGGTTACTGAATGTCTTAAAATGTCTACCGGGACTCCTGACTCTCTCCACACTACAATAAACGCCCCTAAATTCTAGCTACTAAGCCCGAAAACCGCAAAATCGAAACCATAAGCCCCAAACCTTATGTCCTACACCCCAAACCCTTCATCCTCAATCCTAAACTCTAGATCGTAAGCTCAGATCCTCAGCCCTATAAATTCTAAAGCCCTGGACACTCCGAATTTCGAAGTGGCTAAGGCCTTCGCGACGCGGCCTCTGCAGCCGCGACAATGTGGGCGTTGGGCTGAGAAGGCTTAGGGGTTTATTTAGGGCTAAGGGATCATAAGGATTGCGATTCAAGGTGTTTGGGCATAAGAGGTTCATAAAGGGTCTAGGACTTAGGGTTTTCGGTTGAGGGATTCAGGGTTAGGGATGTAGCATGTTTTTGGGGGAGAGGCGTGTTTGATTTGGTGGCGTACGTAGATGGATATAGTGCAGGGCTGTGCGACGCAGGGTTTAATCAATCCTGCATGTTGCTGCTAACTTGAACTTTGGGGTTTAGGGCTTATGTTTTAGGTTCAGGATCTGTCGGGATCCTCGTCTGGATGCTAGAAGTCTGGGCCTGGGCTGAAGCACCATGGCCGTTCTGTGATGCTGAGAATTATTTTCAGAAGCATCGTCGCCAACATCGACCCTAAACCCTAAACCCTAAACCAAAGGGCATTGCTAAAAAAACCCTAGCCAGATGGTGGAGAAAAGGTCCGACAACACAAGCAACTAAATATTCAAGCTTTCCATTTGGTGCATTGTTGAATGCTTCTGTTCTGATTCTAGGGTCTAGGGTTAAGGGTTTGTGGGCTTAGGGCTTATGGCTTGTCCCTATGGGCCCGTATGCTCAACTAGCATGATTAAACGCTCAGGATGATAGTGTTTGATCCTTTTTTTAATTCCGTAATACCGGAGCCCTGAGGTGTGGGCGCTTCAATCTAAGGGCGCAAGGAGGTGGTATAGGCACGAGAGTATTTCTCAAAATTATGGGACAATTATAGCACGGCACCTAATATTTCAGGATTGCCGAAATGGGATCCTAAACCCAGTAGCGACCCAAAAATCCTAAACCCTAAACCCTCAACCCTAAGAATCCTAAACCCTAAAACTATCCACATGCGCATCTGCCCTCTTCAATCAATAGACGGCCCTTGGAAGCGCATTTTACCTTGACTGTGTTTCATAATGTGAGCGGCAGTCTAAAATCCTTAAAAGGGGATTGTATAGGGTTTAGTGTCTAGGGTTTAGGTCTTAAGGTTTAGGACTTGTAGGTTTTAGGTAAACTCCTTCAAGTGGGTTATATAAGTTATATAAGGTTCTCAGTATAAGGCTTATTAAGGCATATAATAGACGCTTAGATTCTAGCTCATGTGCTCAGCCCACATTCCTGACATAGCTTGACCCCTTCAAGACCTTGAACTCCTAAGCTTTGAGTCCTTTAGCTTCTGTCTTTTGTTGTCACTGGGCAGACGCTTTTGCCTTCATACAGGGGCTTTTGAGAATGGTCTACGGAGGTTACCCCCCAGGCAATGCTCTCAAAGCATGGTCGACCTCAATCCCCTCAAAGCCCTACCTAAACCCTCAAGGTATGTAAA
>CAJNIZ010011540.1:0-10864 GCA_905231905.1 Symbiodinium pilosum | reverse complement strand
GCACCCACAGCGCAGTTCCAAAAATGATTAGTTTCCGGTATCTGCAAAAACCCTGTTTTTCCTCAAAACGCGTCCGAAACCTGAGAAATAAGCACATTTCACATTCTAAACCCATACGGCGCCACGTGCGCGTGTCACCTAGTTAGAATGTACTGGGGGCCAAAAACATGAGGAAAAACATGACCATGTACGAGAATGCTGAAAGGTGCAACTTTTGGGGCTGCTCAGCCTCGGGCCCTCAAACATGATTTAATTGGGGTTCTGATGCGGTGCCAAAACCATCCGGTGATGACGGAACTCGCGGCAGAATTTCAGGGATTCTCCAGGAGTCACCCAGGTCCTGCAAACCAGGATCCCACGGTGCAGCTCTGAGGTCGAACTGAGGCAGGGGCACTCCTCTTGAACCGCTGAGACCGGCAATGCCTGGCCCAACGGGTTTGCACATCCCTGTAAATCAAAAAAAAGAGCAGACACCCTCAGGCGCAACCCAACAAATCCAGACAAAAGCTAAGACTCTACAACGCATCAGGATGTATTCTGGCAAGATTCTGACTTCGATGCAGACATCCCGGAGCCCTGTTCCTAAGGCGTCACTCTAGAAGCTGCATGGCCTTAAAACGTTGGCTCCTACGTTTCAGTGGCGCGAAGCCTGCACAAGAAAACGCGTTTCAGGCAGCTACAAAAACCAACTTACAAACCCCAAGCAGTTGCCAATCGGGCCCTTCAGGCACATTCATTTCCAACATCTGGCCACGATCATCGCGACTGGACTGGATCGTAACCGACAGCCCCAGGTCCCCTCCATCTATGCAAGAGCAACAGGCCCTGGAGCCAAATCCTGAATTCCACTACCCCGGCCCCCTTCCATGCTCCCTGACCTACACCTAATCCTGCTCTGAGACATGATCGACTCTCTTAAAGACCTGGCCATAAGAACCCTGGATATGCAAGGAGTCACAGATTTGATTTACACACAAGCCCCGCCGCGTCTCTTTTGTTGCCCCGCGCTGGATGCGCGATGCCACACCGGAAGCAGCAATGTACATCGGCTGGTGCAGTGGACCCCCTCACACAAGAAACGGGCAGTGCTCTCAATATATTATCAGACAACAAGGGTCAATAGCCGCTCAAACATTATCGCTTCAACGCTGGCAGTCGCAATCAGTACAGTACCCGTCAAAGCCATTGGCTATGTAACGGTTTTATCCTATGTGCGCTGCTTGTACGATTTTTGTTACCTGGGCGCAAGAGACTAAAAATGCTGCAGCGCCCGCTAGTTGCTGCTGGGGGGACTGCGCGGCCAGGCGCTACTACTGGAGGCTCGTGGGTACAAAGCCGATGATTAAGCACCCTCGGATAAGTAGCTGCCCGAGTTGCAATCACACACACATAGATCATAGATCTACCCGAGAGCATCCAAAGTAAATGTTGAAGGACGTGCGGAGCGACGGCTCAGTTTTGTTTGCGCAACCGCCTTTTGCTGCTGATCTCCTGCTTCTGAAGCAGCGACCTGTGCTCGAAGATTGCATAAAAGATAAAAGATGCAGAGAAAGTCCACAGGCTTCAAGGAACGGTTCAACAGTTCTGGAAGGATTTTCTACGAGATTTGACTTAGTTTGCAGGGGCAACATACATGTCGTACTTTTCAAAAGGTCGGTGTTGCGCAAATTGGATGGCTTTCAGCAAAAAGGAATAAATCGGTGGCGATCAAAAAAAACTGCTTGCAGCCTCAGCATAAAGTCATAAGGTGTAAAATTGATGGCTGAGGCAAAGTTGTGGCGAACAAAAACCAGTGAACTCCAATCCCCAAGCCCATAAATCCTTGAAGCCTATAGACCTCGAAGGCCCTTGCCAAGCCCTACAGTCCGCCACCAAATACCTAAAGCTTGAACAGATCAAAGTGCTTGCAGATCCTTACCTAGTTCCCAGTAACCTAGGACCAAAAAAAGGTCCCCCGTTTTGAATATAGCCCATCTTATAAAGAACGTAGGCCCGCCAAAAAAAAGGCAAGAAAAGGCTTACACAACACCCCTGTCATCATGCTTTTGTGGGTGAGCCAAGCGGCTGAGGATCCGGAACGATGACCTTCGGCGTGAAGGAGTCGCCTGGTCAAAATGACGACTTAAGGTTTATAATCCCCCGTAAGTAGATGCAATATGAAACTCTCCAAAAGCATAAGATCCCCATATACCCCATAGTCTATCTATTTAAGTGGGACTTTAGAAGGGTGCTGTGCTTTCGGGCTGGAGGCCTATGTATAGCGCTTCTTTTAGGGACGATCGGTTCCAGCGGATGATGATCAGGGATATCCGAATCACATTGGCATTACTCCCAATGGGAGTAGCAGGCTACAGTAGGGAGGCGCAGGGCCAGGAAAGGTTCAGGATTTTCATGTTAGCCTCACTTTCTTAAACTGGGCAGCAATCACTAACAAGACGTGAAGCATACATGCTTCATACACAGACTTGCATTCCATCTCATCACTCATGGCAGACGGGACGTTTGCCAAAGGTAGTACAGCAGGAAGCTTCTGAGCCTGCTTAAACCAATGCCCTTAATCCGAAACCCTAACAAAAACCCTGTAATCCCCTATATATATTTTGCGATTATTACTTTTGATACTATTATTGCTATCATTGTTACTACTATTACCGAACCTGAAGGCTTGTAGCCATTTTAAAGCCCAAGCATCGCACTGCAGGCACGTCAGCGTCAAGTCCGGCCGCAATTCAACCCTGCTAACTGTAGCATATTATAGTATACTATATTACGGTATAGGGTATGATAATGTTTCTATAGTATATTACTATATTATAGGATATCAGAGTATATTATCGCATAATGTGCTATAGTACAGGACATTATAGTATGTCATAGTATACTATAATATTATGGCCTGAGCGCAGCAGCGAGCCCCGTTTTTCTTAGTACATTCTCTCCTCTATGGAACGCTATGGACTGGCCGCTCCATTTCACGCTGGCTTATCGACTTCAGTTCCGCATATTGTGTTTCGCGCGGCTTTAAATCGTTCTCACGGGCCGTTAGGGGGTCGGCCTAGGTTACCTCCTTACCGCTACTGCACCTTCTCCGATGCACCACAGAAGCTGGCTATGAACCGATCCATTTCTGACCCAATTGCCGACTTATTACTTCAGAAGACTTTGCTACTATGTGGATCTCCTTCTGCACAAGACGGTCTTCAACTTGGTATTCGCCAGTCATTCTCTGTTTATGTGAGCTCTTAAGCTGCTGGAAGTTGATGTCTCCAGAGAGGCGGGCCGGGAAGCCGCCGCATTCCTACTTACGATATGGATGCTACTTGCATTATCGACTCACTGCCAGGTACGTTCTTGACCTACGGTATAACGATGCAGAGTTTTCGTGATGACAAGCGTGCGGCTACCAAATCAACGTGCTCACGGAGGCGTCTCTTTTCTGATACCATACTGAAGTGACCGATAGACATGCTACGTTTGAAGGGTGTGTCTCCTGTGGGCCCACGGAGTACACGAAACCCTAGCCCCCGTTGGTCCATGCCTAATCGTCTCTTGTTAGCTAAGTAATCTCCTCTGCTTCAGTCCTTCTGTAGGTTTTTAGTGTCTTCTTTTGATTTTCCATACCGTCCACCTCCAAATGGCTGGTGCTGATGGTTCCAAGGATGGAACTTGCGCACTTGAAAATACTATATTATGGTTATTATGGTATCAAACCACTGGGATGGTTTGTGCACTTTGCGTTTGGGTGCAGTCTCAAGTTTCCATCTCTTGGTCGGCTGCTTACGCAGGAGCAACACGGAATGGCCTGCGCGTTCTACAGAGGTGAGAAGCCGGTTTAGGGTTTAGGGTTTGTAGAGGGGCTTAGGCCACACAAAACGATTGCCAGAACAGGAATGTTCGTCATCAGAACCGATAAAGACGACTGTAGCCAAAATCATGTAAGACAGCGAGTCCTGGTCCTAATATTATCCTAATACTTGTGCAGCAGACAGGAACATTACCAGCAGCCACACTCGACAATTAAACGTTAATTCTGACCATTGCATAGTATACATGCCTGCTAAACACAGAACCATATATAGTCCTCCTTAAGTAGATAGAATATGGGATACATGGGGATCTGAATATAATATACCCAAAGCCTGATATTCTATCTACCTAAGGGAGACTAACACATGAATGACTTCAAGCAACCCCCTAACCTTGAGATCTGGTTTGGCCTGGTTCTGCAAGGATGGCGCTGTTTCCCACAGTCCTTGGTGCCACTTGAGCCATTGTCCAAACTCCTCGTATCGCGCTTAATAACCCCTATGCTACTTCCCTATATAAATAACCCACTCTAAGGAGTTTAGACTATAGTACATTTGTGAGTTCTCAAAGTGGGGGGGGCGTGGGACCTGGGGCTGCGCAAGGATCCAAAGGGGGATTCTTTGGGTCCTCACTGGGGACTATATACGAATGATTTTGAGAAATACTCATTTCCACGCGTGACAACGGGGGTGCAGTTGGCTCACGTTAACCCACAGCAATGCTAGCCATGAGAGCTATCGCGTAATGACATGAACGGAACGGAAAAATCAGATGATACATTACGACAGGTGCCGAGGATTTGGCTAGAAATTATCCTAAGGCTTCAGTTTTAGGTTGGAGTTGATGGCTTGTCGATTCAGAGCTTGTCTGGAAAGCAAATTCGCCGGAATCTGGGCTTGCAGTCTAGGATTGAGGATGATCTGTGACCATGTCGACGGGACTCATTTCGTGACCAACCAACAAGTAGCATCCTTGCTCAAGGCAGGAGGAAGATTTCTAAGGCGCTTTGAAAGGTTGATGTTTGCAGATGAAGATTGCCGTGGCCCTCGAGAGCCTGGTTGCAGTTGAGGAACTTAAACTTCTATCGTAACAAGGATGTTTGGTAGTTCCCCTTAGATAGGGGAACCCTACCATAATTTATTGCTAATGAGTTACCATCATGTAGGTACATGGCTAATAAGACTGTTCCATACTTCGGTGAAGCTCAACAACACCGGCAGACTTTCAAGTCCATTCACGCACAAGGGCTGTTTCCAAAATTTAGGCCCCGTTTTGGTACACCGAAATATTCAGTGCCGTAGCAAACATCTCAAGCCAAAAGGGGACAATCTAAACCAACCCTAGACCTTGTAGTCCCCCTTAAGTACATATAGAATATGGGTTTGGGTATACTAGAATAAGATCCGCATGTACCCCGTATTCTATCTACTTAAGGGGGACTATCATCCCTAAACCCTGTCGAAAACAGCCCACAAGCCAAGTGGCTGCCGGAAGCCTGGCACTGGGAAAAGCAGCCCCGGCAGCGGAGGAACCTGCATTAAAGCAGGCTGTATAGATTAGGGTGAAGGATTTGGGTGTTACGGTTCAGGGATGTGAATCAAATGAAAAAGCAATGGAACATGAAATGGAAACTTGGGGTTTATGGAGATTGTATGGGGTTTTCCAATACAAAGCGACCCTAATATGAACCCTACCTAAAATACAATAGGCTTCATTTTGGGGTCTCCAAAAAAAGCGCACCGATTTTCGGAAACCCTCATATTATGGAGCATCTCAAACCAAGCAAGGTAGGGCCCGCTGTGATCCTTGGAGATTGTACTTGAAGGGTCAGGGGGCACTAAGTAGCTTAGTAATGGGGATTACTAGGGTTACTAAATATTTCATTGCGGTTATTAGCCTACTTACTAAGTCCCACTGACCCTAAACCCTATACCCACTAAGTCCCCCTGACCCTCCAAGCAAGCAAGAGGTTTGAGGTTGGGCGAAGTATTCCTTTGCTGTGGGGTCCCCCACCTCCCCTATTGCAAACCTTTCTTGCGGCCCCCTGCGATAAAACCCCTCGGCTTACTAGAGGTCAGGAGGGAACAAGGAATACAAGCTGTAGGAATACATAGGGATATTCCCTACTAAACCCTAAACCCTTAACCAGCAAGTTTGTCGCCGGCTTGGGCCAAATAGTCGAAGTCATCAAGGGTGTGTGCAATGGAGCTTTGTCGCAGGGGAAACCTTCAATTGCAAACTCTGGTTGCAGAAAGACCGCCCAAGGCCTGTTACAAGCCCTATGCTTTTGAACAGTTGCCAGTTGGGTCCGCTTGAGGGGCATCATGTGGTCAGTTGCCAGAATTGATGAGACCTACGGCCAACGATCATTGAAAGCCAAACAAGCAACTTAGCTAGTCAATCTGTGCAAAATCGACATACGCATCTTCATGCCTTTATGTAGACAAGCTTCTCAAACGAGACGGCCGTTTTGTGGTCGTGTCTGAATCGATCGCAAGAAAATTCACAATCCTCTGTATACAGTACCCGCCGTAGCCAATCACCCCAACCCTTGACGTCCTGACACGGCAAGAATGAAAACAAGAGCATCCACTCCAGCATGCAGTTTTTCGCATTGCGCAGCCCCGAAGTCGAGGATCTACCTTCAAGCAAACACCAACTCGTGCGTGCTAAGCCCTGTACCGTTTGGGACAGAGTGCAACACGCGAATCCCATGCGCCTGGTGCGATGCAATGCCCTCAGGAATCTTTGGACCCACCTTGCTGCAATGATCATGGGAAGGCGGTTTAAGAGTTAAGGGCTTCGGGTCTAGGGTAGGGCTGGAATGGAGCAGGGAAAATCGTGAATCCTGCATGATGTCGTGCTTCACTTTGAGCAAAACCGGTCCTGATAATCAGGTTCCCGGTTTTGCCACCGATGTGATATGAATACAAAACTAGTCACACCTACAAGATTGTTCAAGCTGCCCCAGCGATAAGTGCAAGCTCTATGCTATGCTGAGCCCGCTGATAACCTTGTGCGGTTATTCAAAACCATGGACCGATTCCGAATCCCTAGAGAGCGCGTGCACTTGCGGAGCCTTGCTTTGCAGGTGCGCAGCATGCACTCCTAATTGTACGAAGATCTTCTTGGTTGATGGGAGTGTGGCTTGACTTTGAGGATCTGCAAAACGAGCTTGATCGCTTTTCGGAATACAACTCCGCCTACGCCTAGAGCAAGCAACGTACCTATAAAGAAAAGGGATCTGTGCCTTATATTTCAGTATGTTACGCTCTTAAGGGGGTCACAAATACTCTAGGTAGCTGAGCAGCTGACAACTGCCAAACCCTTGGATGTCCAAGGCACTGCGGGCTCAACAAAAGCGAGGTCCACCGAGGAAACGTCGCTCACCTCCGATTTCCAGCCGGCAGCCTGCTGGTTTTGAGCTATTGTCGAAACTCCTTCAAGGGGTTGTATAGGGGGATATGTACGTATAGGGTTTATGCTCTAAACTGCTTAAAAGTGGGGTTAATAGGGACTTGCGAACAATTTAAAAAATATTCTGGGGATTGAAACACACTCTTCAAGCCTACACTTTTTCAGCTGCAAGGGTCGAAGGTCAGTGCTTTTGCGTTACAGCGTTGTTTAAAGTTCACCCTACGTGATTGAACTTCTTAACCCAGATTGGTGGTAGTCAGAGGGACAGTAGTCAGTAATTTTTGGAGGGCCCCTTTTGAATGCTTGATGCTAGTCAGGGGAGGGTAGTATGGGTTTCTTCCATTCCCGCATCTAGCATGGTTGCATGCTTCTCACATGCTGGACACCAATTCATCCGTTTCCCTGCTTTGGTACTCGGATAGTTGGGGATTTTGGTGGCTGCTATGGGGTGAACAGTTTCCTTCTGCAGGATGTTTGCTAACTAAAGGTTGAGGCGTATTCAATGAGATTCAATGTATAGGTTAGGGCTTGGGTTGCGAAACTGCACTGTTCTGGCCCAAAGGGTTCTAAGGTCAGTTTGTATTGATAGGTAGCCATGAGAGCAGCCCATCAAGACGCAGATTTGATGTCAGGAAGGAAAAGCGTCAAGTACGGGACCATGCCAATGACCAAATACAAGTATGAGCATTTCCTGGTGAAGGGTTGTCGCGCAGGGTATCGTCTGAGCCTAGGCCTGCAAGGCCTAGTAAACCTAAAACACTATAGTCTCCCTTAAGTAGATGGAATGTGGGGTACATTGGGATCTTATTGTAATATACCCAAAGCCATATTCTATCTACTTAAGGGGGACTATAAACCCTGAACCCCAAACCCTAAAGTCCGAGTGGAGCACAAAGCAAGGGGAAGGCGACTAAATGTTTGGGCCTTGGCAGCTTTCTTGGCGGCTGCCACAAACTCCTGTTTTCCTCAGCTCATGCATATCGATAACGGAAAAAGAAATGGAAACTATAGGAAGTATAGGGATTATATAGGAAGATTAAATGGAAAAGAAAATGGAAAATGAAATGGAAACTGGGATTCTAGGGTAGTTTATAGGGACTATATGTGCCTTGTCATGTTCACTGCACAGTGCGCAAGGGATTTCAGCTCAGTGGTGTTTCTACACAGTGGGCTGCTGAAGCCTGACAGACTTCAGGCAGGCGCAAGATTGCAGCCAAGGGAAACCTCCCCTAATCACCCGCATCCTCCCCCACAAGGGCCCTGTACGAACCTGGAGCTGCCATACCTGAGCCTAGCAACCGGCAGCTGGAAAACAGGGGTCAAGACCACTGCCCAGGAAGTGCGAGCAAGATGCTGACACTTCTACTACTGCCCATAACATCCCCTAACTGTCCCTGCTGTGAATCTTGCTGCTGCTCCGCCTTCTCCGACCTGCTGCTGGTGCTGCTGCTCTTAGAATAGAATCCCTATATAATCCCTGTATAATAGATTCCCATATTTCCTACTAAGAACCAGTAAGTAAAACCTCAAGCCAAGCATCCATAGGGCGGAGACACAGGTGCAGCATAGTACGCTGGCGCGTCTACTGTCGTGTTCAGACCTCAGAATGAATCCAGGGTAGGCCCCACCACAGAGGATAATGGTGATGAGACTGGGAGCCCCATATGAGCTATAATCTAAACTCCTAAAAGAGGGTTGTATGGGGGATTATATAGGGGACTATTATAGGGGTTATTAAGGGGGATACTAGGAGTTTAGACTGTAGCTTAAATATCCCTGGTACGCCACTATGGCTGCATGGGGGCACAAACCAAGTTGTAATTGCTTTGAACATGCGGAGTTGCCTTATTAGATAGATATGCTATTCCTCTCTGTTTCGCAGAGCGCAAATTTCTGCTACAATTTCTGCTATGTTCTTGGGGTCAAGCCTCAGAGCAGGCTAATCTGTTGACCCTCCCCCCCCCCCCGAGATCCAATCAGCGCGATGTTTCCAAATGGTCCGTTTTCTGTGCTATAGGTACTACGATTGCTGTCAACATCTTCTGAAAGTCACCGCCAAACATGGACGCCCCGATTCTTGGAAGCCCTGTTTGTTTGCGGACTTCGAATACTCAGCAGCTGGCCCAGACGAGTAAGGTCAGTCATCACCACCGGCTCATCTCCCTCCTTTCAGAGTCCGCTCAATTGCCCTTACTGGGGGTAATAGGGCTAAGGGAATAATTTTTATAGAATCCCTATATATCCCTATATAATTCCCTTGTTGCCTACTAACCCCCAGAAAGTTCCTGGCTCATGGACTACCCTGGACGGTCTCATTCATTTGAGAGGGTGGCGGCTGTAGGCCTAAAGTGTAGACTCGGCCACGAACCAAACAGATTCGACGGACGACTACTGCAAGCAGTGGTCGAATTTAGCTCCGCAGAGATGGGGCCAGATAGTTGAAGTGCTGCTCCAAGGAGCTGCTCTAACAAAACGGTACATAAAGGTGCCATGCCATGACCTACGCTGTAACGTAATTTGCGTACTTCTTATGGCGATAACAGTTGCTGTATAAGGATCATGACGGCCAAGACGACAACTACTCAGCTTTCCCCACAGCGATAGGGGGATGCGCGTGTCCGAGCATCCATTGGGCTGAAGCCAGTACATAGGGTTCAACAGGTATTTGTTATTGGATCCTCTTCTGGTCCCTCATGACCTCACGAATATCGAAATAAAATCCAAGCAGTCCCTGCCGCCTGCGGTGGCATCACCGACAAGGCCTCCAGTCAAGATGCGATCATCCAGGATGAAGGTTTAGAGTATGTGGCATTTTTCTTGGAATCCATAGGCGTTGTGTAGGAAAATCTTAGTTTTCGCTCCTGGGGGCTCCTTCTTTGCCTCTTCTTTCATGGCCAGTACCATGGTTTCCGTCTCATGTTGGGGGTTCTCGATGCCGGTGGCCTTCAGTCATTTCAAGAGTAATGAGATTTTCGGGTTCCGTCTTGAGGTTCTAGCGGGGATCATGTTCAGATTCTCGCATGTTGCACTGTCGTGCTACACAAGGAAGAATCCCGTGAACATAAGGCACAACAGAAATTCTATTTATTGATGAGAAGATGAATAGATTCGCTGCCTTGCAACCGCCGCCAGGGTATGCTAGTTTTGATGAATGTGTTGACATCTTCCGAAGACCAACTTGCAAGTGAACAGGTGTCACGTCTGCACTTGTAGCAGGCGAAATTTTTGTAGTGTTGTTAATACATGCGAGTGAACACAGCCACGTGATGTTGGCATTGAGCAAGTTGACCCCGAAAGAAGCAGAACACGGATTCGAGGAGATGGGCAAGCGCATCTGTTGCAGGTGCAAGTCACACATGGCGTGCAAGTTTGTTCCCGCTGCGCGAGCGGGAAGAAGCGAGGTAATCAACTTGGCGCGGCATGCTGCGCAGTACTTTACAAGAACAAGTGCTTGGAATGAGGCAGTAGTGTAAGAAAATGCTGTTCCAATAAGCACATACCGGAAAGACTCCTAGTACTGTTCTTAGAGGGATTACTGATGTCATACATTACCCAGCTGGTAGTTTCCAAGGTAGGGGGCGCTAAAAAAAAACTCAAAATACATCATCCATGGGGATGTTCAAAGAACATCAATTTTGCA
>CAJNIZ010011538.1:0-10866 GCA_905231905.1 Symbiodinium pilosum | reverse complement strand
CGCCTGCCCCTGGCGTTGGATCTTGAGACTAATTTCTTTTTTCTTTTCTTTTTGGATTTTTTGCCCCTCAGGGTCTTTTCTCAGTTTTTCATTGGCCCCAGTGGGCACCGAACTAATTATCTTTTCATTGGGTTCTTCAATCTTTCTTGATTTTCTGGATTCACTTTCGCACTCGCATGGCGTCAGCCTACGAGCCCGCTGGCACCAGCTTACGAAGCGCTCATGGCGGACTCTGAGTGCCACCCTGCAGTGCAAGCTTGTCTGCAAGACCAACCGCGCCTGGCTTCGGCGGTCTCTAGCATGCACAAGCTGAAGATGGAGCCTTTGCATGTCCAAGGCATATGCTTTAAGTGTTTCCTGTGTTTTTTTCAAGAATTGATCCCTATGTCTGAATGCATGGGCCCAAAAGACTAACAATTAGTCTTGCTGTATGACAGTCACATGAATGACCCAGGGCCACGCGCTTGATAGTGCTGATGCGGCAAAATCGCGCAGGACGACGACCCTATCAAGCAATGGGCTGTTGAAGGCTTTGGAGCAGGAGGAGGATAATATCGAGGATCCGTCACGGCAGCGGGATCTTATCTCTGATTTTTTCGAATTGAGATGGCTCAAATTGCGTGCAGAGATGATCACCACTGAAGGCTTTGACGAAATAAAGACTGTAAATTCAAAGCTGGCAAAGAGAATGAGCAAGCTGAAAAACCAGTGCATCGACGAGACAAGAGGAAAATGCTCAAATAGTAACCTCCTATGTATGAAGGATGTCATAAAGGCTGTGGACCACAACAGCAGAGAAAGCGCTGTGCAAGAGGAGGCACCAAACAAGTTGCGAAGTACACTCTTGAAGAATGCCAAGAATCGTGGAGATGATTATGATCACCATCATGCCAACTGCATTCCGGCATTGCATGCCATTTCGCGGCTGCTGCCGGACAGTCGCAAGAAGTACGCGTACACTTGGCTGATTTTGTTTTGATATGGTCTCTAGACGGCTTCTCTGCATGTCGTGACGCTCCCTCTGATCATGTGTTCTACAGGTCTGTACAGCATCCAAATCCTTGCTCAGGTATGTGAGGAAGCTGGCAAACGCAAGTGAAAGCGAGAAGAAGGACATGAACGTAATCGAGATAAAGAATGAACATCACGAGTTGCTCGTCTCGAAGCCGATCATGCAGGAGGCGACTGTTTGGGGTGTGTGCCATGATGTCGCTGTATGTCCCTGTATGTGAGCAACCGCCTTTATTATCGCGTAGGAGCCAAGGTCAGGTGGAGATGAACATATCCCGACATGAGCAGCACCCTAGTAAAACGAAAGGTTCCCCCACAAAACGATACCCCCAAATGGGTGACGTAATGTGACGCGTAAAGAAAGATCCCATCCAAAAGCAAACATGTGAGGCATGCAGGCGAGGGATCTTGCAAAGCATTGTAAAACGATAGGTCTGAACTCGCAGTGTGCCAAAGCCCTGCAAAAATGACAGGCCTCCCCAAAAAGGCGATACCCCTGATGTTCTACTTAGCTGTTTTTAAGGAATTCACGCAGCTGCTCATGTCATCTCATGTCCCTATATCCTGTAGCGTGCCTAGAGACTGATCCTAAGCTGTGTATTGTTTGCCTAGACAGCCTAGATGAAAAGTGCAACAAACACCCGCCAGCGACTATATGCACTTCTTAGTCAATCTAGCGTTTGTTCTCCAACGCACCTGGCCAAGACAAGCTGGGTGAAGCTTTGTTTGGTTTTTGTCATGTCTCATGACGTTTTCCTCCGACCTCCCTTCGCCCAGTGCAAATAAAGGAAGGCACCTAATTACCCGTGTAGCTATAGGATTGCAAAACTCAGTGGTAGAATTAGCATGCGAGATGTGCCACACAAAAGGCACTACCCATGTAGCCTTGAGGGATGCCAATCTTAAGACATCCACAGGTCGAGATGGCTGTGGAGGCTGTGTGCCTGTATCAGCAGAAGAAGGCTCTTGCGCGGTTTTCGATCATGTTTTTTTACATGCTGGTGCTAGGGTTTGTGGATAAACAGGTCCAGCAATTTTGGGCTTATGGGGCGCATTGAGGTCTACTCGTCTGAGAGCATCATTTAGATTCCCTACTAACCAGATCTGCATAGGCGCAGGATCTGTGAATAGATTGTCTGCATTTTGACCGCAGGCATTGGGCAAGGATGATGTGAAAGAAGTCATGAAGGAGCTTCTCAAAGAAAAGATCTGGGCAGCCGCATTCTTGTTCCTGATGGCAGCCGTCGGGATTGATTTGGACTCTCACATCTTAAGTTCGGGGCATGGCGAGAAGTCACCTGATGACAACCTGGAAACCTTCGTGCAGGTTTGGTGGGAGGTGCCTTGATGGCAATTGTTTGCATTGACTTTTAATGTCCATGTCTTGTTTGCATCACGGAATCACTCCGTTGTCATGGTGTCATCCCTCTGACCTTCTTGTTGATCGTATTATCCGTTGTTGATGAGTCTTTCTTTTGCTGTTGCAGGAGACTGGGAACACTGGGCTTCTTGACTTGTCGCGCGTGGGATCCGTGTTTCAGCGCCTGTGTAGCCAGGGAGTGCCGGCAGCGGCGGTGCAAGGCATCCTTTTGCCACGCTTGGGATTCGGCTTCGCTCTTGGACAGAAGGACTTTGGCAAGGACATCTTGGAGAGAGCATTAAATGGCGACTCCGTCAGCGCCAGCAAAGAGGACAAGATTCCGTTCGCCCTGGATGCACCCACCTGGGCAACAGGTGATCTAGCGAGAAAACTGGATGAGCAGATCACTGACCTCAAGAACGAAGTGGATGCGCAGATCAACGTTGGCAACAGCCAGCTCGATGAAGCCCAGGACAAGATTAAGCGGGAGGAGAGCAAGCTCAACCTTTGCAAGGCTTGGCCCGAGGGGAAACTGAAGTCAGAAGAAGAAGTTCAGGACTTCGTGCACAAGCTTCATGACTTTTGCACAGGAGGTTCGGGTAAGGGCAGCACCGACGAAAAGGACCGAGAGCTAGTCATGGTCTTCGGAGTCTTCCGGAAGCTGCATCCTTGTTGGAATTGACTTTGCATGTTCAAGAAGTCAGGACAGCCAAAACTGAACAATGAACGAAGCAGCTTCCTTTTGATGCCAGTAACCCAGGAAGGTGATGAAGAACATCGGCTTTGATTTCAGTGTCAACGTGAGCACGCTGCTGTACATTCTTGGTGGCAGTATCTCTGGAGATCTTATTATTGAGTGGGGCAATGATAAAGTGGACCGCCCTGGGATGGCAAAAGCCGTGGTTAAAATCGCGACTTGTGAAGCACCCTGGAGGGTTCCTCTGGCTGCTGCGCCACGCTAAAGCTTGGCACTGCCTTTTTTGTCTTATGTTGTGGAGTGTTGAACTTTTGTTTTCTCTGCTAGCTACTAACCACTTGGTTTGGCGGTGCTCGATCATTTTCGTATACTTTTCTTGCCTGAGGTGCAGACGGTTTTCAGAGACGCATGTGGTCCGTTCTGCACTCAGGGCACTTTCATTGAAATCCTCTCAGATATGGGCCTGGGTCTTACCGGCAAAGCTGCGTTTATGCGAACGGTTTGGAGCGATGTGCAGAAGGAGGCCTTCGAACTGAAGCTCAATCAACAGAGCATTTTCCTTCCCTTGGGCATGGACCCAGAAGGCTATGACCTGACGCAGGGACACCTTGTCCGATGGAAGAAGGGCAGATTCCTGCGTCGAATCCTCTGCACCGGTCTTTGGCCGGAGGTTGTCTATGCAATTGTCGAGCAACTGGGATCCCGAGCAGTAGTGATGCTTTAGTTGTTTTTTGTCGTTTGGAGGGACCGTCAACAAACAACATAATATGTAAGCATGAGTACATCCCCGAGATACCCCTGGTTGTTTCAGCTCCGGGAATACCCCTGTATATCCCACATTCATATTGCCGTCTAATCTTCAAGCTGCAGGGAAGAGCTGGAATCCGCGCACCTGACACTCGCTCAAATTGACCGTGCTTTGTCGAAGGTTCGGAAAAACCGCTACGGCCTCTATCCCCCAGAGAGGATAGTCCAGGCGTGCAGCTGTCAAAACAAAGGTCTGCGCAGGAAGCCCCGGTAATACGATCGTATCCTACATAGGTATATAATAGGGACTTGAGTACATGGACCCCCAAGTTTTCCGAAGCTATCAGGTTTTGGGGCAGTTCAGAGCACAGGGCATTGCACTGTCCAAGCTGAAAGCTCTCCTGGAGAGCTTGGGCCTAAAGATTTTTGGCTGAGCTTGAATTTGAGGGCTTTAGCTGCTTTACTATCTACAACCGGGAGGCAAAAGTTGAACTTGTAGGAGGAGTCCTCAGACCAGCTAAGGATTCACCCCCAGTTGCTGCGGCGAATCTTTGACTTAGTAGACTTGAACCATGATGGGCATCTTCAGCTCGAAGAGTTTGGGACTGGCATGGTGCAGCTTTTTCAGAAGACGCTCCCGAGCCTCGTGATGGAAAAGCTTGGGCTGACCATGGCCTCCTGTTTCTTGATAGTGCTAAACGCACTAGCCACCTTGGCATTACTCTTTGCCTTCCTTCTTATCAGCTTCAGCTGCTTCACGGAAACAAATGGCGTGGGCAGCGCGATCCAGTCGCTTCTAGCTGCTGGTGGAGCACTCTACACGAAGGCCAGCAGCTCGGAGGACGTCGACAAGTTGCGGAAGAAGTTGGAAGTTTATGTTCACCAACTCCTAGGCAGGGTCACCATGCTTGCTGCGCTGCGAATTTCTCTTGTTGATGTTGTTTGTTTCTCTGTCAGGCTTAGACCAGCAGGAGGCCCCAAAGAAAGCTGCGCCTGAGACAGCGTCTACGGTTGAAGGCCAAAGCACCAAGCGAGTCTTGTTCTGTGACAGCAACATATAGCGAAATGTCTAGAATCATAAATTCTGTGGGCACTGGATGGTTCTCACCTATGTGATCTTAGAGGTTGTGAGAGAGAATGTAGGAATGCGCATGCAGCACCCTTTGCGGATGTGAGGGTCTGAGTCTGATTCATGCCACCGAGAGTCATGACGCATGACCAACCCAGCCTGAAATGCAAGAACAAACGTGTAGGCAAGGGCGGCGCTGCCGATGCCGAGTCATCGAGTGGCCTTGCCAAAAGGCCTGCAAACCATCGCCGTCATCATGTTTGTTCTTGTAATTCTTATTGGATTGTGAGCATGGCTGTGATGACCAGCTTTCGCTTTGCGATTTTTCTTGGAAGGACGGCCATCGAGAAGCTCCGGCTGCGAGCTCTTCACAGCTCCTCAAGGTGGAAAGCTGACAAGACGACGAACAGAATTTCCCTGAAGCTGAGCAGCCAGAATCAGGTCGAGAATGCCAAAGAAGCAGCTCCACAAGAGTCAACAAAAAAGGGCGGGGAGAGCAAGGATGGAAACGACCGCAAGGAGGAGAGCACTGTGAAACCGAACCACGAGGATGCCCTAGAAATTCAGATCCTCCCTGACACTTGACTTATTGAAGAAGGTTTTCAAACCAATGTTTGGACTTGGCATGCCTCCTTGGATTTCGATGTGTAAGGGCCTCCAATCAAGGACACAGCTATCACGAAGGATGGCAAGATGAAGGTGTGCCCACGTCTCCCAGAAGGCATGAAGCTGATGCTTGACAGCGAGACGCAAAAGTGGCGAATCACTGGAGAGCCGCAGAGGGACCCAAAAAAGGACGAGAAACCCAGGAAGAAGAAGAACAACGTGTACTATCCCATGAAGACTTACGTCATCTCTTTCCACACAGCTGGTCAGAAGCCAGTTTCAACCAAGCTCTCCTTCGAAGTGGTGGAGGACTCGAAGACGACAACCACGAAACCACACGGGGGGTCTTGACTTGTGTCGCTGGCGTTGACTTCAGAGCTTCCATGTTCTCTTTTTCGTTATAAGCCTTACAGAGCATTTCAAGATTCTTGAGCACCTGCCTTATGCGTTTGGTTTCGAATTTAGCTGCAGCAGGGTAAGAGCACTGCATAAGTCGCCTTAAACCCAATAGACCATGCACAGTACCTAAGCCTCAAGCCCTACATCATGTTGAGGTCCTTGATGGCCAGAATTCAATGGTGCCAAGACGCAGCAGGCTCCGGGCTTCCTGCAGGCTTACAAGTTCATCCACGGATTCCCAACTTGTGTTTTCCTTTCTAAGCTGTAGTTTGCGGTAGTTGAGGGGACTCAAAATTTGGTAGTTACCCCAGTCTGAATTCAGAAGCCTTTAAGGATCAAGAGTCTCATCATTGTCATGACACTGACATCCATGTATAAGATCATGATCAGCGCACTTCATCAACATTCTGGCTCCTGCCAGTTGGCCAGGAGCCAGGGGCGTTCTTCCTGCGGGGGATGAAGCCCCACCCCCAAAACCCTGACCTCTGACACAACACCCTACACAAACTTCAAACTCTAAACGCTTAGCTTTGGGACCCCTCAACCCTAAACTACGCCTATATCTCTAAGCCGATAATCTCATGGAGGGCTCTGCAGCCCTCGGTGCAGAGGCTCGGGGCCGGAAACTTGGAAATTTCAGGGCGTGCAGTTGCCAATGAAGTCAGGGTCTGGTTTTACATCCTTAGCACGATGGGAACTGGCAGAAATTCCAGGTTTCGGGTTTTTTGGTTTAAATGTTCAGGACTTAGAGATTAAGGCTGTCGGTTTTATGCTTTTGCGAGTTTTGACTAGGATGGCGAGCTCACTTGTCACGAGCTGTTTCGATGCAGTTAAACACCACCTGCCAGCATCCCCGTCATAACCCATACCATAGGCAGCTGGGTTGGGCAAGCAATACAATGACAGGTCAGGTTCCCAAGCGAGGCATGGTGATTCTTCAGCTAGCAACCACTGGGCTGTTTTGAAGGTACAGGAATCCCTTGGCCGTCCCTAGTTTCCAAAAGCAAGGGGCCCAACAAATCACACAGATGTGAGCAGTTCCGCAGGACAACTAACATGTGATGCTCCCATTTTTGGAGTTCCCTGCTTTGGCTTAAGGTGCTGTTGCGAGCTGACCGGGTGCCACATGTGCTTACGCAGTGACTTGAATTCGGTGCAACTGCACGCAGAGACTTTCCAGTGAACTTTTTTCCAGTGGAACTCTGCAAGCCATCGGGAGGCCTGACATGATGACGTATCGTTGTCTGTTCTTGGGTGTGAGTCAAACTTTTTCCCAAGATATTGCCACAAAGGGACGTGCTTTTCCTTGAGAACAACCTTCAGCCGCGGCCCCAAACTTCGACACGCTTCTGATATCGTCCATTGGGGTACTTTGTAAAGCGGATGGCCTCTGCCCCCCCATATTATTCCATACACATCCTGCGTATACCATATTGGTATGGAGGGTGTTTACAAGTCTGGAACAGGCTGGGGTACAGAATAACTTTACCGGATTCGTTGACCAGGAGATAAACCTTATACCACATGACTTCACCATATTCGAATGAACGTGTAACAAACGTAAGCCATACATATTATTATATATACTCAACCCCGTCGACCGCATTGTTAATCTACTTGCTAAGTCCCCTCGACCATAATTATGTCTGTGATTACTAGTGTTGCTTTTTGATTTTATCTTTTTGTAGATGAAGTAGTACTACCGCAAGTTTCCATACTTGCAGTTACAGTTCGGATTAGTTGACAGGCATTAGGCCCAGGCCCTGCACCATAAGTCCTACACCTTGAGTCCTGAACCCTTCTTGCTGATATAAAATCCTCCCTTACAATTATCAATGACGCTAATATTTGATATTCAGCTGCTATCTGCGGCCTCTCGGGCGCGATTTCCCCTGGAGCGGACGCGACGCCGTCAAGTAATTAGCCTTCTCCAGTTGCTTCGAGTTTAGCATTCAGGATGGAGCGGGTTGGTTTTAGGGCTTAGCTAGGGTGCAGGTTTTAGTGATAGAGTCGGCCGCCGCAGAAAAGTTGTTGAAACCTACGGATTTACCACACGTCGCATCACCGTGCGTGTTGCTCTGATGTGGGCTATGTTTTTGCCGTTGCTGTTTTGTTCTTGCCCGCATTTGCCACTCCTGTTCGGCGATTTCTGTTGGAGGATGCGGGTCAATACTTACCCTGTGCCCTGAAGTAGCATGTCTTACAACTTGCAGAAAAGTGTAGCGTCAGAATGAACGTCTCTGGTGGAAGGGGACATGCTGGTGAGGCATTTTGATGACTCGCTCATAGACCCAACGCACATGCACTTAATACCGAGCACACAGCTCATACATACACCGTCTAAGCCTCTTCTGGTACTGCAAGGAGCGCGGTGCAAGCCCCAAGGCCTTTAGCGCGACAGTGCGGGATTGCTTTGGCGGCAGAAGGTTTTGGAGTTTATAAGGATAAGAGGAAGGCGATGATGGAATGGCAGTTAGAATGTTCATACATGGATTCTGTAGTTCCTGTGGGGTTGATAGAAGCTTTTCAAGGGCGGAGACGCGAGCTTAAACTGAAACTTGAAGAGTTCAGGCTTGTAGAGGTTGAGGACCGTAAGGCTTGGGACTTACGATAATGGCCCTGAGATCTGCTCTGGGGACTGCCTCAAATTCACGCAAAAGCAAATTGCAAGTTGGCTTCTTGGGCCTTGTCAACAGCAAATGGGACCCTGTCACTTAGGCACAGGGACCATGCCAGCATCCGATAAGCTTTCGCCGCAACATAATTCCAAGCCTGCTGTCATTGCGGTTAAGGCTTTTCGCTCCTAAGCGCCAAAACCGCAGGCTAGCCATGAGTCTCAAGCAAACAGCCAATAGTCCCAACTTCACATCACCACGCCTTCAACATGTCAACTAGCAGCCGCAGCGGCTCGCCCCAAGATTATGGAAGTACTCGTCGTCGTGGTTGTCGTGGCAAGGGCAGTGGGTAGTGGTATTTGTGGGCTCAAGGCAGACGGATCAGACCGGGCTAGGCCGGAGAAGGCATTGTGCTGGAAAACGGATTAAACGCAGGAAAAATCCAAAAGTATCGACCCGTACCAGAGGGTATGTAGTGGCGTTGCAAGTGTCCAGTTCGCGGCCAAGCTACATGGTTCCTGTTTGCAAGAGAGTGCATGCCGATAGAAATCTGACAGCCAGTGTGTGCGTGTATGCCACGACAGGTAGGCTAGCTAGAAAACCTGTAGCACAGATAAGCAAGCAGAGCAAACGCAAAATCCAGCGATACCTTAATTAAGCAGGACGAGCACGACAAGACGCAAGCCCAGGGAAACCTGTAGGCAGAACAAGCAGGAATCAACGTGTAAGCAGGATAAGCAGGAATGCCGGAGAAAGCTGTCAGCAGGCCAAGCGGCGCAAGCAGGAATGGCAGGGAAACCTGTGAGCAGGACAACACAAGTAGGAATCCCAGCAGAACCTGTAGGTACACAAGGAGGACGAGCAAAAAACTACGGGGAAACCGCCAAGGCATCCAAGGCAACCTGAAAGCAGGGGAGACAGGACGAGCAGGAAAGCCAAGGAAATTTGTAGGCATGTCAAGGGGCATCCAGCAATCAGGGCTAGCGGGAATGCTTTGGAAGGCGCCAAGGTTCCCATGTGTCCACATTGGGGCAGGCAGCCGAAACACGGCTCATCGACCAAAGCCGGGATGCTGATTGTCAGGTTTCTATCGGCAAGCAGTTGTTGTTCGTAGATGGAGGTCATCTACTGTAGACTATGAACTTGCAACTGCAATGTAGTTTTCTTGCTGGGCAATACTTCTGGATTGTCGTGCGTCTTCCAGCACAATACCTTCTCCGGCCTAGCTTTCTTTAAACCTTGAGCAACCCGAGAGCAGTGTTTGGAGACTGGCAGTGACTATAGCAACAATCAGCAGTATTTGTTGCGGTTGGTCTAGGCCCAGCTGTGTGATTGTACAAGTAGTATTATCCTGTTGTGGTGGTGATGGTGCAATCGACGTAGCAGCAGCAGCAGCAGCAGCAGCAGCAGCAGCAGCAGCAGCAGTAGCAGCAAGCCGGAGCAGTAATAGCATAGTAGCAGTAGCAGTGGTAGAAGTAGTCTTGGTAGTAGTCGTGATGGTGGTAGCAGCAGCGGCGACAATAGCAGCGGTACATTTCCTTGAGCCTGGCATGGTTGTAGCGCTCCCTGAGTGACCCATACATGACGCAGCCCTTGAAGGCTGAAGAAGCCTTGCTCTGATCAATGGGCCGTAGGTTTAAGAAATGAAAATGTGACTTCTGTAGGATGGTAGTGGATGATGGATTGAGGTCTCTGCCCCGGAAGCTCTTCGCAGCAAGATTCCGAAAACAAGAAGTTGTATGAGTACAGTCCTATGCAGCTTCTCCAGGATAGCATAGACTTGAACGGCTTGGCATGCACTGCCAGCGGATGGTGGAGCCACTCAAGACTTCTTTAATAATACTCAGGTGGATTTCAGATTTGAAGCCTATACCGTTTCGGGGCTTCCAAGAGTTGGGGATCCTTCTGTGTTGGAAGGTCCTAAATATAGGGATGTTATTATATTGTTGTCTGATTATGTTGGTGTCCCCGTGATATAAGAAACACCCATATGTTTCCATTGACGTTCGTAGTCAGTAAGAACGTCTTCTCTCGCAGGAAGGGCATTGACATCAGGCTGTTAGCGCTCTTGCTGCTTAAAGCGTGTGCGTGATCATTCTCGTGCTTCTTGGTATGAACCATGCTCTAGCGGTAGCAATTTTGCGTTGGATCGAAACCCATTGTCAATCAGTATCAACTTAAGTGTCATAATTCCCGCTTGCTAGAGGAGGTCAAACTTCGCGTGGTTGGAGGGGAGCCTGAAGGGTCCATCATTCTTCGAGGCAGGCAGCAGGTTGCAGCTTGTGTGCCTCGAAGGATGCTTCTAAACTGTGCCGCGCTATGTTTAGTGATCTTGCGAAGCTCCCATTCTGCGTTCGCCTCA
>CAJNIZ010011536.1:0-102818 GCA_905231905.1 Symbiodinium pilosum | reverse complement strand
AAAAAAAAAAAAAAAAAAACTTACTCTTCTTCTGCCTAGTCTGCTACGACCACATCCACCACCATCAGCACCACTGCCGCCGCCACAGCTACTGTCGCTGCTCCTCCTTATCCTCCCCTCCTACTATGAGTACTACCGCCACCACCACCAAATACTGGCCGCAACAGAATACTGAAAGGCTTGAGGGCAACATGACATCCATTGGTACGTCACGGAAAAATGCAGAGGATGTTGATCTTGTTGGGTTCAGTCTAGAAAACGCTGAACGAGACTGTAAGGTCCTTCAAGGGCAGTTTCCAAAATGCGGGGTCCGCCAAGAAGACAGCCTCTAACACGTCAATTTCCTGTCCGTAAGAGGGAAACCATCAAAAAGTGGCATTTCACCTGCGAAAATGTTCAAGCATTGCCGACGCTAAGGATCCACTCATTTCAGCGCACAATCATCTCAAGGCATAGTAAACACTGACCTCCACAACACTGCGGTTTGGCCGTGATGCCGAGCTACTTACTCTGATTCCGACATTTTTGGAGCCAGCGGGTGCCTTTGGGCCCACTCAAACTCAAGTCTGCCGGAGGCCTGGTGGACCATATCGATCAGCTCAAAGTCTTCCGGCCTGTGACGTTTTGAACCCAGCCGAACAGACTGCAAGCATGATGAGGTGCTGATAAATGCCCCAGCATGTTGCTCTCCAAATAGGAATCACGAAGAAAATCAAGTAGCAACTGGGTTTTCAGCTCATCCTGCCGAGCACTAAACCTGAGAAGTCAAGGCTGCAAAATGGAGATAAACAGCCGGCAGGTTTCAGGCAGTGTTGCGGTTGAGACTCTGTCAAGAATCGACGAAAGAATGTGGAAACTCTGGCTCGCTTTGCAGATCCAAAGCCTTTAGGCTGCCGGCCGCGGCAAGAAGAACGTATGGAATCGTTGCGCACAGAACAGTGCAGCAGCCTAGTGCGCATGCAACAGGAAGATACCATAAGTGTGGAAATCTAAAAAGCAAAAAAACAATGGTGGAACGGTAACTGCAAAACGAGCTCCGGGCGCTAGAGTCACGCAGCCCGTCCACCAAAAGGAACATGGCCGCAGGTCGGTCCTGTACACAAGATTCGTAACGCGTTTACAACAACACCTGCCAAACCCAAGGTCATTACTAGTAGAGATCAACATATTTGCCTTGGTCACTCTGTAAGCTGACCGCGGAGGAGCCCTGATCATGATAATGAAAACAGAGATCCTGATTTTGCTACATGTCCTTATACCTCATCATATCTCCCATCCCTGACGCTTGGGGGCTCACCATGAAAAGGAGCGGCTGTTTGAGAAGGTGACAGGTCCGATGCAGCTCCGGCCTCAGAATGGCAGGATCTCTCTGTCCCGTTTTTCGGTGTACACTGATCCACAAGGGGGTGATAGAGCCTTTAGAGCCTCTATTTCACACCCTTGCATGGAGGAGCTTTACCATGATCCCTTTGGGAGGCCAGTGTGATGAGAACATGAAAACGCCAAAACACGACAATCCTCACCAGGCATTGGGAGTACCGTAGCCCTTTGTGGAACACAAGAGCAGAAGGCTCACATCTACATGAAGCTCGGGTGCCCCCTTCCTCCGGGTCGTATGAGCCAAACCTGTAGAAAAACGAAAGCGGGAGCGTAATAAGGCGAGGGCGCCATGAATCCGAAGGCTCTAGGGCTCCAATACAACACAGAACAGCTAAAAGCCACCATGACGCTGCCACACAGCCTCTTCACAGTAGGCCCATGGCAGCATCACCGCCATGGTGTCTTTTCGACCACCAGCTGCAGGCAGGCACGCAGAACCTCTGCGAAACACCGTGGTTCACATCAGAGGAAGTACTGAATCCAACTGGCTTGAAATCCAAATGAGATGAAATGAGGATAATGTATAATCCTGTTTCCATTTCATTTTCCATTTTCTTTTCCATTTGATTCTCCATTATAGGGCCGTAAACCCAATAAATGGGATACTAGGACAATGCTAAGAATCTGTTTCTAACCTGCCTAAGTGTCGCTGCTTAGGCTCATGCCGTTCGAAATGTGGACAGGCTGATTCTCTGGATGGTGCCTGGAGAAGATCAAGGCTATTCAATCCTTCGCTTATCGGATTTGAACGTGGTTTGTTTGTATACATGTTCAGTATTCTTCTCATCGCAACAGAGTGAAAAGGGAGGGTATGATTTGGCAAAGATCAGGGTTTGCCACTCTGCAGTGTACTGCACATGCACCCTGAGAAGCTGACGGCGTTCCTGTCTGAACCCACCTTAAGCGCAACACGCATCATAGAGACAGCATTCCATCATGCTCCTTGAAGTTGCCAGACGCTGTGTTTTCAACCCTTCATCTCCGCATGTTCTTCTCCACCTGTAGCTCTGCCCGACCGAACGCGCAGGCCAGCCTAGGAGTCCTGGCACTCAGAGTTCCTTCTCCGACAAGGCGCTTGTCGCCGGCTTTCAGTTATCAGCTGCAGCGTGACACTCGGGGCGTGCAGCATGAATCCGAAGCTACGGGTCGAACATGCTCAGGGTTCAGGCCAGCTTCGTCGGCGGGTTCAAGTTTAAACTCAGCATCTCCATCAGTTCCACCAGTTGATGCCTGAAAGTTCACATACAAACAAAAAGAAATCCCGCAAAACATCATGAGCTGTGGAAGCACACCCCATCAGGCCTTTGGAGGCAGGCCTCGGCACAGTGAAACTCCATTCATGTGGTTTCTGGGCACAGTCCAAGTGCGCCGCCTTAGACTCGGAGGTCGCGGTACAAAAGCCGGGATGCAGCCGCCCCTTGAAGTTGGTGACGGCGCTTGGCCGCTCGCAGCTTTGCCAGCTTTGCCATAGCAGCTTTTGCCGTTGCCTTTTGCACCTTTTGTCACCTCCTCTTGCAAAGGCTCTCGGAACCGCAAAGAGTTTTGCCGGAGCAACTCCTTCTGAAGCAGGACACAACAAACAGTATCAGTGAAACAGACTGCGGAGCGATTCCGGTGTCTCCTGCAGCAGCGATATGAGCTCTTTATCTTTGAAGCCACCGTCCCTCGCAAATGCGGCACCACCATCCGTTGAAATCCTGAGATGCAAACAGGCGTTGCCACATCTTCCATACCAAAATCCGTTTCAGGGTCGAGTGTTGCTAGCATAAAGTTCGCTCGCAAATATTCTCTGTAATCTACCTTCTCCAAGGTTCTGCTCCGCGCATTCGAACAAAGCATCCTGCCAGCTTTGCCAGCTTCACACTGGTGTGTTCCATTTAATCTGAGGCACGTGGATGTCTGTAGCAACAACCCATGAAAGGACTCCTCGAGTCTGCTGCGTAGGCTCAGCACCAAGTGTACTGTGTCCTGGGCAAGCGGTCGCTGTGCTGGCCACTGGTGACACACAAGCACGAAGTAAACAATAGTCATACATAACTAAGCATGCACCAGCAAACACAACCTTCAACACATAATGAAGGACAAGTTTCTGCCGGAACAGGTCCAACAGGAATCCAACCGGCAATAATCACGCATTTGCCATCCTGGAAGCAGCACCACAAGAAAATCAACGTCCATCTCCCCATATTGTGCCTACTCCACACTGGCATACACCATTTCGAAATTAAAGGCTGCTGCCTCTGCTACTTTGTTACTGTGCTATCGGTGTTGCCGAGTGATCCATCCATCCCCTGGTTTGACTTCTCTCAGCATGAGTCCTCACCATCCATTCGAATCTCAGAATGGGAAAATGGCTTCAACAGAGCCAACAGTGGAGGAATGTTCGTAAGCTGCCTGGCCGGTTCAAAATAAAGACTGCATCGCAACCGACCAGATCGATACAAATCGATGATATCAGCCTGCACCGTGCAGGTCGCCATCCTTCTTCTTGCGTTCGGTCAAGGAAAGCGAACAACGGTGTTGGAAAAACCTGATCAGCGCATTTCAAGTTTCCGTTGGCCGATTGGCAACTCAATCGTACTGCCAGCAAGCCACAAAGGAATTTTTGCAGCAATTCACGGAACTTTTGTGAACTGCTCCACGAGCATCCTTCCAATGTCAGTGCGATTTTTTTGGCCGNNCCCCCCCCCCCCCCCCCCCAATGACCACCCCATGGGAATTCAAACATCCACATACCTGGCCTCCTCAACCCAGAGATGCCGCTTCTCTTGGTGCACAGCCACGTGCGGCAAGGCAGTGGCCAGTGCCAAAAGGATGGCTCCCCACTGCCATTCCTGTGAAGCCATGGACATGCCTGCATCTACACGACCTGCGTTGGTTGCCACGAATGTGATCCCTATCCAAAACATAGCTTTGGGGTGCCTGTGGTCCCCAGTCCCGGATGGCCGTGTAGCTTCGTTTTTTCGAGGACGGACCTATGGCATCCTGGCCAGCACAAGAATCAAGGCAAACAAATGTTGGCCCGAATCCACAAGACATAGGTGAGACAGCGGATGCTCAGCGCTTGTCCTCGTCAAGCGGCTCAGGCCCTCCCATGCCCAGGGCTCCCAAGGCATCGGTTTGCAAAAGGCTGCGCAGCTGCTCAGAAGCATCATAGACCTGGTGGGCACTGAGTTTCCCCGGGTTTTTTGGCAGCTTGCTTGCGTTGCCTGTCGCATGATGGCAGGATGGAGGCCCTCTGATGCCACAAATCCTCAGGGCTCAAATGCTTTTCCAAACAGACTTGCGATAATCTCCATCTCACTTTGGTCTGGATGCTGTTCGAAGAGTTCTCGCCAACTGTCTCGATCAAACGCGCGTATTCCTGAGGGCTGCTTTTCCAATCTTTTCCACAAAGCCGGAGCGTGACGCAAGCTTTGCAGTTCTTGATTCTTGATCACCTGATACGGTCCTGATGCACCAGTCCCAGGACGTACTGATCCTGCAAAAGAATGCAAACTCAGGATGCGAGGGAAAAGCGGCTTACAAGTCAATACCCATCAGCCAGTCCGAGTGTTTGTGCGAACCTCAGCAAGCAAACTGCTTGCTGGCCCTTGTGCGCATAAATCAAGTCATATGACGTGGACACTTGCCATCACAGCGTATGAAACCAAGCCGCCTTGGTACTTTTGAGAGATTGACCACGGTAGATAGCCCGCCGTCTTCTCGAAATGGAAGGGTTCGTCAAACGACATGGCGGCACCTGCCAAGGCAATAGTTGCTCGGGCCCAAGTTGGCACGACACACTTCTGAACTCAGGCGTGCACACAGAGTACACATAGCATCGCCCAATCCAAAGAACCAATGTCCCATCAGCAAGGCCAGACCAACCTAGAGCAAAGGAAGTGCAATTTCGCAGCCACAGTGTCTTGGCTTGGCGCAGAAGCCGCAGGGCACGTCCATTAGTGCTTCAAGAGCCACGTGAGGATCCAAAGGCAGCCGGGCCAAAATTCGACCAAGGCTTGTGAGATGTTGCTCATCATCTAACGCCCTGCCCCGCGTCACAGTCGCAACTGCAACATGAGGTCCCACTCAGGCCACTGTTGAGGCCACTATCAACTTCAGTGACACATCCTCAAAACGCAAATGAACCGCAGTCTCAAACATGCTGCTAGAAATGGGAGCAGCGCGGCTGATGAGAACGCATTTTCCCACATCTGAATTACTGTACCGGCCTTACGAGTGTCAGCTGCTTGATGGCGTGCACTACCTGCTCAGTATACTTCTGCTCGCAGGTTGGCATCTGACTGCAGCAGCTACTCTCAATGCCGGCTCACTTGTGAAAAGAAATGATGAGTTCCCTGCAAGGGCTTCTGATGGTGGATCTGGGCATTGGGAAAGTACTGTTGCGATGTCGCCCAGCTCCAAAGACTTCACGAGCAGTGCAGCTCCCACCTTGGCTCACCAAAATTTCTCGAGGGCATGCAGCCAGCTGCCAGTGGAGAGGGATCATACTTTATGCAGGCCTAGAACTCTAGGATGTAACATGATATGCCTCTAACCAGCCAAGGGCAATCTACAGGTACCCTTAGGGCACCCAGACTCTCCTGTTTTCTGCAGGAAGCAATGGTAGCCAAGCTGCAAGCGGCATTCGAGTGAGCTCAGGAGGAACTTCCTCCTTCGCCAGTCACAGACCAGGGCTTTGGGGGTCTACAGTACGTGAGTTTGGGGCTTAGGGAACTCTAAGCCCGACAGGGCGACGAATTCTTTTTAAGAAGGTGCCGGGGGAGGAGGGGCAGGGTCAGTAAGCTGACATTCCTCGTGATATGGAGGAATATGTGCTCGTCCCTTGTGTCACTTTCTGTCATTGAAGTTGCCGCTGAATATTTCGACTCCAATGGGTGCTTCTCTTGAAGTCTTACCACGTTGCAACCCTAAACTCACAACGCTGAGAGTTAAGTGGAATGCGGTAGCCTATTCTGAGCCTGCGACTCTCGACCCCAAACCTTCCTCACATCTCGCAAACACAGGTCTGAGGACCCTGGCCCGGTGTACTTTTTGGGGTTCTCGCGCCTGCAGACCCTGCATGAAGCGCTGCTGCGTGCAGAGTCTGAAGCACAGCCCTGGCCGTGTTCGTCCGGCACGGCCCTGCATGCAGAGAATCTTGGTAGCTTTGGCATTACCACTGGTGCTAAAGCTCTGGAATGGAACTGGTCCTGACTTGGCTGCTCATCAAGGGCAATACGCGTTTTGCCACTACACAGCATTGCCAGCATTGAGGGCCTTCCTCTGCTCTAAGTTGTGGCGGCCGGTAAACACCACATCTGTGTACCTGAAAAGGCTCTTTGCTTGCAAGGTATGTAGACTGGACATGTGGGTTCCAAACTGAGTCGCAAGCGACAGCTTCGTGGTCTCTGAGAAAAACGTCAACTTCACCTAAACCACAGGTTCATTCTGGACCAAAACTAGAAAAACTACATCACACCAAGGGCCATGACCCGGCAGGAATCAATGACCTTGGCAGGGCATGGCTCATCAGGCCGCTCGGGATGGCAGTTGACATACAACCCACTTAAGATAGACACCGGCATATCACAAAGTTCAAGGAAGCCGCTTTTACCGGGTTTAACTCATTTTATGGCGGGCCTCAGCGCTGATGTCACCAAGCGCCGGGCACAGGTGACATCATCGATGGTAATGGAAGACTCTGCGATGTTAGTGGCCAGAATCACCTCAAACAAGACAATATTTTACAGACAGTATATAAATCAAGTAAGGCTACCTTCCTCAAAAAAAGGTTGGCCTTGGCAAGCCCTGCTGGTGCGGGGTGGAAGGCCTCCATCTGCACATTCTTCGGCACCTTCCACGGCCAAGTACAGCCACCATGCAACAAACTCCTGCGTTGCTTCTCCCTTCTGCAGACAAGTCCTGCCTGTGAATGGAGCATGATGACTTTGCAGTGCCTGCTCAGGACCTCATCGGCCTGGACACTTTGGGGTCGTTTATTCGAGCGAAAACAAGTGAGTGGCGCGCGTTGCCTCTATGAGCTTGCTGAGGATGCTCATGATGCTCCATGTCGGCAGGAAGACGAGGACCTCTAGCACCATGCACAACGAGTTTCAAAAGGCTACACCTGCCATGTGCATTAAGGAAGGATGAGCAGTTACAAGGCTGAGGCCGGAACGGAACCACTCTCTGCAGACACCGTACCTTCCTTGACCAAGGTTGACAACAAGTCCTGCAGCATTTGCTTGCACATGGCTTTCACATCCGACTTTTGCACTACAGGCATACGCAATCAGTCACGGCTTGCCCCAACTCATCAAACGCAAGCGGTCTCATGCGTCTGTGTAGACCCTCTGACCAACACACGCCCAGCTGTCCCTTGTCAGTTCCAAGGGGATCCGGTGCTCAGGCATTGCTTTCAGTGCCTGCCACTCCAGAGACCGTGATCACAGCCGGTCACGCACAGCAAGAAAGTATGACAGCCGTGGCCCTTCTGGGATAAGGGTGGAAAAAGGAAGCAACTCGCAAGAAAGTACTAGGTCGCCAAATCCGATGGTCTGTTCTTGGATTTCTGTACAGCGTCTCTTTGCTGGAGACTTGCGGGCTAGCGGAACCGTTAGGGAGAGGATTGAGATGAAGTCCCAGAAACTGACTGACAGTGCTACATCATGCTACGTTTACATGATGCCAATTCTACTTCCGCTGTGCACCCTCAAGCTCCTGCTTCAACAAATGCAACTTATGAGCCTGGACAGTGGAAGGCGAGTAGCGCTTTACATCGCACGTGTTCATCGACTTTGAAGCATCCTGCTTGTCGTTCTTCCTAGGCAAATACATCGACACAGACATACCTTCAATTCAAGCACGTCAGACACTGAGGAAGCATCTGCGGCGGAGCTTTCCACCTGTACATTGGCTGCAAAATTGGGCCATGCTTGCCGGCCCATAAGGACTTAAGAGACTTCACGGCAAATCAACAACTTGCGCGGACCCCATTTTCTCGATGACGTCCTCCAGGTAAAGGACTTTTACCTGAGACTTCAGCCGCCCCACGGGCTCGATGAGTAGCGCGGGCTCAGAGCCGTCCGTCTAAGCCGAAAGCATCAAAGTTGTGCCCATCAATGGAAATGACCTCAGAAAGCGTAGCTCAAAGACTGAATAAGCCTCATCTTTCTCAGCCGAGCGCAGGTGGCAATTCGACGGGGCCCGCAGGCCTATCCACAGACTCCCTGTTTGCAGACTGTCGAAATACGACCCTCACGTCTTACCTCTCGCTCATGAACTCCTGAAACTTCCGCGCATCAATGGTAGCCTGTACAAGAACAGCGAATCAAAAAGCCGCCAGGCAAACACTCCTCCCATGTTGAGGCTCAGGCAGACATTAACACAACCTGAAGCCGTGGCGTCAGGATTGAGGGCTCTCCATGGCTCACTTCTTCTACTTTTCGGAGGCCTTCAATTCCGGATGCGCCGACACAGCAGCTCGGAGCAAACCCAGCAGAAGGTCCTGGAGGCTCGCATAGAGATGTGTGCTGGAAATTCAGAACGTCTGCTGACTGGCATTGCACACTGACGTGCATGAGCGCCCAGCATTGTCTAAGTCACGCTCGTGAACCTGTGCCGTCAACGTTATGTTTCTGCCTTGACAGCCACACGCGACCCACCTCATCCACAATGACGTGGGAGATCCCACAGAGACCGCGGAAGTGGAGACGCTTCAGAAGCAAGCCAGACCTTTGAAGATGATCTGATACAAGCAAGGTCGGTCTGTTTTGTTTGAGCAGACGCGCTAAACGGCCAGACGGCTCAGTTTCAGGTGCGCATGCTTACGCCACGTGAGGACTTTCGCAATATCAACTTCGGTCCATCGTCAAGGCAAAGAAAATACGTCTGTTGCAAAAGCCAACGGAATTCCAAGAAGCTGCCAGCTGTTCAGCACGATTCAGGCGCTGACGTCATGTAGCAAATGCCTCCAGGACGTTGTGGCCACACCTTGGGTTCTCTCAGTGATTGCAAGGGACTTCAGGGTCTTTGAGTGATTCCTTCACCAGAGCTTTTGGAGAAAGGGTTGCCGACAGTTCCGCAGCGTGCAAAAATCTTAGACATGCACGGAATCGAAGCGTATCGCGTAGCCAACGGAGGCACCCAAAGGTTCCCCGCGCTCAGCTGCGACCCGCCGGGCCACCTCAGAAATAGGCCCAAAATAGGCTGAAGCTATCTGATGCTTAGAGTCAAAAGTGGGACTCTCCCTCTTACATGGAGCCATGGAGCTGTACAGGGTGCAGTGCTTGGGGATAATGGATAGTGAAATGAACAATGAAATGGAAGCTACGATTTAGGTTTCCATTTTGAAGGCACCGGGCCGTCATGGCCGCAAGGCGACGTGGCTGCGTCACAATGATTGTCTTCGGACCGCTGCCATCCTTGCAAGCGAGGCGTTAGACTTTTGCTAAAAGTGGGCTGCAAGGAGCTCCAGGCCTCAAAGTCCAGAATGTACTGTGGAACCTGCGTGGTCTTGCCGGAACCCGTGGAGCCCTGGATAATGCTCACCTGACAGAGCCCGGCTGCAGGTATAGCCGTTCTCTCGATGTCCATGCCTGGTTCTGTGAGACGGTGTTTACGATGTCCTGCGGAGATATCTGATATCAAGTCACAGGACCAAATCACAGAAGGAGTAGCCAGCCTGGAAGTGCGCGGCGATGGGTAGAGAACTGCTCGCCTGCCAGACGAGACCCCTCCCGTTGCCACTGCAGCCTCTCCTCCAATAGTCTCGAAGCATTCGGAAAGCTATCTGAACACACGTACAAGCATGCCCTGAGATTCCTGTGTTAGATGGCGCATGACTCGGTTGAGGCTACCACTTAATTTCTTGAATACCCCTAATTTTGGGAAGCCCATAGAGGGTAGCATCCCCCTTAACAAGCCCTAGAATAGGAACCTGTATAGTCCCCCACATAAATGCTGCTGAAAGCAATGCTCACCTCAGCTCCAACAGCAGCTGCGTCGGGGTCCGCCAAATGGTCCACACGTGGCTCCGGCCAGGGCGGTGGCCCTGGATGTGGTGTGTGTGTGTGTGTATGTATAGATATTTACATGTATACATATACACATATTTGTTTATCTATATGGGGCTTTAAATATAGATAGATAGATACATGGTTATATGGGTTATATAGGGAATAGATGGGGATCACTACCCCAATAATGGGGGAATCGAATGAAGAAGAAAATGAAAGTGAAATGGAGACTGGGATTATACAGACTGCCAAGGACAACAACAATACGCTTATGGGATCACATCAAGACTTATCGTGATCCTCATCACACGCCAGGCACTAAAGGGTACAGCTCTGCTGACAATATGGACGACTTGTGAATGTCAAAAGTGTTGGTCATCCAATTCAAACTACATGCGTTCTTCTCACAATTATGGGCGCCTTTTGGTTATGGATTATATTACGGCACCTAATATTTGAGGGTACCAAAAGGGACACTAATTTTGGGAACTTCCTATATACTGTTGGCGGACCCTAGTTATCCTATCTCCTCGCACTCACGGCTCATGGAGAGACAAAAACAGTGTGTGAAAAAAGTAGAGATAGGAGTACTGCCCCTGAGACCTCCACCCCACACCCAAAAGCTGGACACCAAATCCTTGACACCCCTAGCCCGAAGTTTACCACTTCAAAGAAGTCCCAAGCCGGTCCTACATCTGGAGATGACCAGGGAAGGGCTGCCAGCGTAGCTTCCCCGTGAGGCAAGCTCTCGGGGTCCATTGCCTGCACTTCTTTGGTGATGTGCCAGAAACTGGATACCGTTGGTTGGTTTTTGAAACCTTAGGACTTGTCCCTTGTGTTTGGATTTGGGGCTAAGGGAAGCTCTGACTCGCACTGTCCACGCAACGACGAGCTTAGAGATCATGAACAACGAAGGCACTAAGTCAAGGTCCAGGATGCTGTTGCGCTGTTGGGATCTTTTTAACTGACAGCGCAGTATAGCGGTTGTGTCCAACCGGATGACCCTCACCTTTGCGGCCCCCTGATCTCCCCGTTTGGCAGAGGTCTACAAGATAGGATCCATGTTGATGACCGTCCCTAGTAGGGTTGCCTGTTTACGTACTCACCAAAATTCCGAAGGAACCCTCTATACCCTGTCTAACCGCAACTCTTAGAGACTCTCACCTTGCCACATACCCCTTGGAAGCATTTCTCTTTCGACTGTAGCTTCCGATTTACCCCATTTTAAAAAGCTTTCGAGGATTGAAGGTGGAATCATCAAGGGCATGCTGTTTCAGGAATTACTGTAAAGATGATAGGGGGTTCATTTGGATTCAGCACGTTCTTCCACGAAACTATGGCCTAAACTCAAACGACTCAAAAGCCCCTGTGTAACCCCAAAACAAGGTGCCACCTCCCAGAGGACCGTCCCAGGTGGAGCCGCAACTTCATCTGGAACCTTCCCAAGCACTTCAAAGAACCGAAGGATCCCCAGGATCTCGATGATATGTCAATGTCAGCAGTAGTTTGACATGGAAGTAATGCTGCGGAGAAAGCTGGACATGTGAACACAGGGAAAAGGATATCACAGCTATTGACCAATGCGGTGTATAAGTAAAATTCGTAGATGCCTGCGGCATCCAGTGGGCTTAGGCAAGAAACTCGCAGATTTTGCATCCTCTGAAGGAGGCAGTCTCTTCATTATCGCGCGCTGCCTGCTGTGGAGGCGGCGCAGATGCTCATGATTTGCTGTACAAGGACGGTTTCAAATGGAGATTTCCCCAAGAATCAGTCCCAGCATGTGGGTACCGATTGGTACAGTTTACGGGCCTTATGGGCTAAAGGGTGAGTACAATTCAGGGAGTTCCCCAAGTCATGCCGAACAGAAATAACACATCCTGCTGCAATGGGCAACTGCCGAGTTTCCTGAACATTTCAAACCCAAAGCTCTCCCCCGCCCCGATTCTTGCACACAAGCATCAATAAGCTTATTGTGCCCCAACTCATCCGCGAGATGGACATCAACTCTGCCATTGCCACAGCATGGAGTCTTGGACATTGGCAGGCAGAAGAGCTACCAATGAATCCAGTGTTGAAACTACGGAAAGGTCTGCATTGAATAGACCTTCCATGAAATCTGGAACCCGCGCTCCGTCCTTGCACCTCTTTTTAAGGCTTTGCCCAGATGCAAGTCCAATGGCGCAGATCAATTCAGGCCCTAACAGCAAAGAGTTCGGCAGATCTTCTTTGGCTGCGGAATTCTTGCCCTTGGTGGTGCTATCTAAAGATCTAAAGATCTGGCAAGGTCTTTCCAAGATCTCACTCAAACCTGTCAGCACCCTCTTCATGTACAGAGCCGCCACTATAGCTTGAGCTATCCTCATCAGATTGCAGTGCCGCCACTGCCCCTGCAAATTCGGGATCATCTCTTAGGCTGGCTGATGCATAGCTCAAGGCAGCCGTCGTCTCCGCGACTGCCACTTGGACAACCTCTCGGTCATCCTGAAGAGTTGGCGCGTACCTCAGCGCAAGCCCATCTTGGCGAACAGCTGCAAGAACCACCGTCCGGTCTGCACGAAGGTTTTCTGCGGCCGTTCGCAGCGCCAGGCCGCATTCGCGGCAGGCAGCCAGCACGACTTCGCGGTCCGCTCGCAGCTCGGAGGAGGCCAGGGGCAGCGCCGTGCCACAGTTCGACACGGCAGCCATCACAACCTCTCTATCTCTGCGTGGTCCTTCTCCGGCATATCTCAGGGCTGAGCCACTGTTCTGCACGGCTGCCAAGACAACGTCACAGTCTTCCTTTAACTCGGCAGAAACATACTTGAGGGCAAGCCCATTCTCGCGAACACTGGCCAGTGCCACGGCTTCATTGCCTCGCAAGACATCTGCAGCGTACTGCAGCTCAAACCCGTTGCGAGATACGGCAGCAAGCACAATGTCTGCATCCGATCGGAGCTCTTCCGGGATCTCACGCAGAGATCCACCTAAGCATGGTATTACAACATAGCACAGAATGTACGCTTTGCCAATAGTAGTTAGAGGCTCTATCAAGCGCAGCCTGAGCTTGCCACCAGAGGAAAGAATGTCAAAGGCTTTCAAGCGATCTGGGCTCAAGCGGATCAACGCCAAAGCTGAGGTTGCCATGTCCCACCTTGGCTGGCTGGCGAAGAGAATGAAAGAAATGTTGAACATCTGGGTGGGTGGCCTGATTCTGATTCAGCAGGGTGGCTGCTGCTCTTCCTCATGCCATAGCTGAGCAGCGAAGAGTGTTGCAGGGCCACTACTCAGAGGAAGGAGTCGTTGTTCGCGCACTGGGATCTGCAGCTCTCTTTCCACCTTCCTCTTGATGCTTGTCAGGCCTGCGGCTGTTGGCAGTGCGAATCGCCCAACGCGCATCTTTTAGGTTGGGTCTGCAAGTGCTGGTAATGTTCTGATGCCAAGAAGCTGTCGGAATGGCTGACAGGGAGCGTACAAAGCAAGTGGCCAGTGAAGGCAGCGAATATCTGTAGGCGAGCATCTTCCGCCATGTCCTACAATTATTGATTTTGATACAAGACGATGCAAAACATGAATGCCTCGCTGACTTCCGAAGTCGCGGAAGCAAGAAAGGAACTCAAAAATCTAGTCAGGCTGGTCCTTCCATGCGGCGCCGGTGCCAAAAAGGCCAAGAAGTGATTAAGTTACAGCACTGAGTCGATATGACGCGCTTATTGTCTTGCCAGAAAGTGCTATGCAATGCCTGCAGGGTTTCTTGAGAGGCAGCCTACACAACTTCCTTGCCATCCCCATGTATCTTTTGCAATCACGACCAGCTCGTGGAGCCAACGGAGAGGAAAAGTTGTTCAAGAGCTTGGCTTTAACTCTTCGTAACCCTGCATAACCCTGTAGAACCCTGTACGGGCACTGCAGCAGGTGTCCCTTTCATACAATTCATACATGAAGAACATTTAGACCTGGTACTTTTCAAGGCTTCAACGGCAGCGTGCCGTCCGCTGCCTCGTAGCCAAGCTGCTGCAAGTAGCTACGCATCCGTCCCTGGCATTTTACTTTTTCGGCTCGGCTCCCCAAGTGGCTACTGGCTTTCGCTGATCCTTGCCTTGAGACTAGGCTGCCTGACACCAACAGATGCCAACAAAGGCACATGCATGAGGCGGATGCGTGATTTTCGGTCTCAGGAATGGTTGGGCCGAGATGCAAGCCAAGGCTGAAGGAGCCAGCTTCGAAATACTTGCTCCCCTGGCGGAAAGGATGCAATCCAAGCAGCAACCTTAATGCTGCAAGCTTGAGAGACTCCAGCCTTCAAGCTCTCAAAAAACCTGCAGCGGCCAATTGTCTTCGCACTGCCGGTTGCTGGCACAAACATATCCTGGCAACCGAACATACATCAACTCGAGCATCCCGCGTGCTCTTCATGCTGCTCCGCCGGTATGGCGGCATGAGACCTGGTAAGTTTTGCACAACACGCTGCACCCTGCTTTGATCAAACAGGCTGAGAAGGCCCATCGCGAACAGCTTCCGGCAGATCTGACAGGTGGCTTGGACAATCAAACTGTTTTCTGAAAAGTTGGCTGCTGCCTTCAGCGCCAGCTCGTTCTGTACCGACTTCTTATTGGATGCCACATGCCTGGATCGTGTTTTAAAGTTTTTCAAAGGATTGGCTCACTTCTGCGGCAAGTCGCGTCTCCCGAAACCATCTGCCTTTGGCCTGAATCAAACACTCTTTTCGGCCACTGTGAAAGGGCTTGGACTCGACCTGCCTGGAAGCTCAGGCTTGCCTGAAATGTTGACGCATGATCTGCGCCATGCCGCTGTATCTGCATCTCCGTTGGCTGGCGCCTCAGTTGTCTGGGGCAGCAATGGAGTGTTTCAATTCTGTGCTCCGTGAAACTGACTACCCGCAGTACTTGAAGCAAGTACCGCACTAGCTTTTTGCCATGGGGGGGCACCACTTCCGGAGATTTTCGTTCAAGTGCCCCCGTGCAATTTCGAGGGTGAAGTTACCGGCACCATCATCTGCTGTCGGTGTTGGGGGCCTTTGCCAAGCAGCCGGAAGTGACAAGCTCACAAGCCTCACCACAAGCAGCACATGCCTTATCATAGCTGGAGATGTAGGCCCCTGCTTTGGGGCAACGTGCACCACGGCCTTACAAAGCATTCCCGCTAGCCATTTGCAGCAGACCTTGTCCCCTTCATTTTACTGAGGTCGCGGCTTGCCGATGACCGGCACCAACAGCTGTGCTGGGGCGTATCGCTACTTGCGCCTTCCAGCAACAAGGCCACACACAATGCAGATTGCATGCAGGCTTGTTTGATGCCAGCGGGGACACCTGCAAGTTATGTTTACATTGGCAAAAAAATGCCGCCCCAAGATCCAGGGACAAGAGTTAGCCATGACACCGTGCCGTCTTGCCTTCGGATGTGCTGCCAGGCTTCCAAAGCCACCAGGTCCAGCTGGGACGGCAACTCCTCCTGAAACTTTGCGCTTCTTGGACGACGGCTCTGCCCTTGGCCATGGCACAGCCACATTGCATCCACCAAGCAGAGCGACGCAACGGCCAGGCCGCAGCATAGAAGGCAAATCTGGATCCGCCGAGAGTCATCGTCTGGCTGAGCAAGCCGGACTGCTCAAGAAAGTGGAACATGTCCTCCATGGCCAGCCTCAATGCGCAACAACATCGCTGCGGATTTGCATTGGCCTGCTTCAAGCAGCTGAGGAGACTGCGCCTGAGCACCCTTCTTGCCTGAATTTACAAGCTCTCAGGAGGTTTGGCTGTTCTCTTCGGCCAAGCAGCTGGAGGCAGAAGCGATTGAAACCTTCCGTACTCCAGGAATGCGGAGTGTGCCTTTCAGTTCTGAGATGTTCTGAGTGAAGCTGACTGAGATGGGATGGGGCGCATGGCTCCGAAACAACCTGAATGCCAGCAAGTTTCACTGGAAGCCCTGCGGAGGCAACGTTGTGATGGACACCTCAACACCATCTCAAACAGGTCATCTTGCAGAACTTTGGGCTACGAGAGCATTTGCCTCAAATTGCGTACCATTCCTTAGCTTGCACTTAGCTTGCACAGCATCCCAAGCCCAGAAACGCGGCGGGCAAACTGCCTGGATCTGAAATTACAAGTCAAAAGGCTTTTGGCAATATTGGTTCACGGCCGCTGCTGCCGCCATGCAAAACGATAGTCACTAATTCTCAGCCTTCTTTGGGCCTACATCTTCAACGGCTGATGCAACAAGCATGGATGTTACAGCAATGACCGCACATCAATGCCAAGCAGGTTCACACAAGTGGACCTTCTGACAATCAGAGCTATGCATGTTCTGAGGTGGACCGCTTGCCGCCGTCTCCTCCACGTTGGCGGAAGTACCTTGCCGGCTCGCAAGAGTTGTGTCCAAACATCCAAAGGCAGCTGGCTCCAGCATTTGGCAAACAAGCGCACAGAAAGGCAGGCTGCTTAGATGCCTTTTTAAAAGAATGTTGGAAGTGACTCTCGTATGCATCCCAGTGTATTGCATGGCCGTGTACCGCCCAAGAGAAGCGTTGAAGAAGAGCCACGGCTGGTGCTTGCCTCATGCCAAAAAGTGCTTTCAATATTCAATTGTAAACCTTGCGGTTTATGTCCGAGGACAGGGCCCTCCTGGTTCTGCCGTTCGTGCATATACCAGACCTTATTGAAAGTGTTCCACTGAAATACCAGGATTGAACGCAAATCCTCAGCTTGAACGGTGAGCCAGTGAGGATGTCTTGGATTAGCACACCAGGCAGCTGCGGGATTGGCGTCCCCATCTGCGTCTTCACCCAGTTCGGGCCTGTTCGGAGCTGCAACCTGCACCTCGCCTCCTGTGCAGTGCTACGGCTGTGGAAAGAGCACTTGGTTACTGAGACCGTGTCCAACTGGTTGGAACGCTTCGTCCCTTGGCATGTCACTGCTAGGATGAGCATGCCACATGTTCGCACACTGGTTTGCAGGAGCTTTCCAGCAACTGTCCAGCAGGACTACCAGTGGCAAACGCCTTTTTACTGCTCAAAGATTCTTGTGTCGATACCAGATCGACGAAGCCGTCACATTAACGTTGTGGAGATTCATGGGGCAGCATGTGCATTTCGCAACATCCCGACACAAACTGTTGAATGGAACCCACGATGCCAAGTCCCGGAAAAGCTGCAGCAACTTCCAAACAGCGACTCCTGAACATTGCTGCCCCCATGCACTCTTGACATTAGCGTGATGCTCAAATTCTGTCTTGCCTATTCGCTCCCACTTGCCAGAAGCTGCCACATTTCCGGCTGTTGTAGCAGAGCAGTTTCTAATCTTTCCACGCGGATGGCCAAAGCCTCCCAGGGGCTATCAGACATCTCGTTTACACGACATTTACACTACCTCCCAAAGGGCTCTGGGGTTTGAGCTAGACACTAAAAGGCCTCGAGCATCATCAGCATCATAGCCACAGAGCACAACTCATCATCCAACAGGGATTGCGCAGGTTTCTCTCTCACAAGCCTTCTGCGGACTTCTGTCAGAATCCCAGGTTCTGCCTTGGCGCTGATTCTGTTCGAGATCACCAGCCGCTCCTGCAAGTCCCGTGTAACAGGATTCACTTCACCGGAGAACTCCTGCCGCATCATTTTCATAGTGAGCTCAAACGCCTCATCCGTTCTTTCAGTTAAGTCTTTCAGCTTGTTGACAAACTGCTGGGATTTTAGAAGCACATGACCGGCTCTATGGATCACATCCTGCTGACGGCTTGACTGCATGGCCGTACAGCCAAGGATTGTAAGGCATTGCCAGGCCTCCGAGCAGACAGTCATCACATCTCCCCACAGCTCGGATCGCCAAGGGGTCCGCCGAAATCGTGGCTCCCGGCTAGCCTCCTCACCGTTCAAGCGTGCTGAGCTCAGTAGCGCCAAGCCCTCAGCCCGGTAGTTGTGCACGTTTCCCACGTGCCCAGGGAGGAATGAAGAGATCGCCTCCTGGAAGACTACTACAAAGGCCTCCAGATCTTCAGTTGCCCGAACGCTGAGTGATGTGTCCGTGAACATGTCCATGAAGGATGCGATGCCAATAGCCAAGAGTTGGCTCAAGAGGTTTCGATAATTTGTCAAGCTTTTGCTTGTGATTTCGCCGCACTTTGCGAGCGCATGTTCGGCAAAGAAGCAAGCCACCAGCAGGCCACAGTAGCTGAAGTTTGGAGAACCAAAGTAGAGGTAGAAGGACGCAAATTCAACAAGCAAATACACGGGCAGGAACATCTGCGAAATGAACGTTGTCTGAAAGAAGTTCCCAAAGGCGCAGGAACTGCCCAGAGTAAGTTGCCCAAGCATTGTACCAAGACCTACGCCCAAAAAACGGTCCGTGTTTTTCTTCAAGGCCGCAGCCTCATTACCTCCTTGGAAAATGAGGTAGGCAACGGTTCCAGCCGGTGTGGCGTTGTAGTTTGGCACGAACTTCTGGCCAGAGCCAAGTCCAAACCTACCAAGAATAAAGCAAATCAAAAATGTCCAGAAGACTTTCCAAGTCTCTTGGTTATACTGCTTTGACCTAAGATCTTTACAGGTCGGCGGCAAGGCCAGCAAACCTTTGATGCATGTGCAAAGAAGACCAGATTCCGTCGGGAGATCGTCGTCCAGGAGTGTTTGGGTGTGGTCCGCAATTGCTTGGCAGTAGCCACTCATGCTGGCAGCTAATGCTAACTCCGGCAGATTTTCAGTCTTGAACTCAACTAGAACAGTCGAGGTAGAGACGTGCTCCCTGAACCCCGCAGCAAGACGAGCCTGTGCCTGACTCAGGGGCTCCAAGGCACCACGCAGCGCATCCTCCTCATCTAAGCTTCCACGGACGGCGACGAAGGCTGACAAGTGAAGGCATGTCTTCGCAGTACGGGCGAGCTCTTCAAGGTCTGGAAAAATGGCATCAAATATGTGCTGCTGGGGAGCAACGACGTCAGAGTGCTGTACACTCATAATCATTGCTTCCAGCCAGTCATTGAAGATGCCGAAGGCATCACACATTCGAATCAGCATCAGTCTTGACTGGCCTGCCCTGCCCAAACCAAAGCACTCCCACCAGCAGTTGTCCAGCATTGCCCTTGCTTTCAGTATTTGTTGATGCAAGCCACGTACTTCTGCCGCAAATACCACGGAGGTCTGCGAGGCCATGTTCACACCCCTGAGATTTACAAGGTGCTCAATGAGCTGGCCTTGCGACCAAGCCACCTCCAAAGTAGCATCTTGCGCCATCTTCAGTGCAGAGATACACGTGGGCAGTATGGAGATTAAGATTGCAAATACACAGCCCCAAATAGTTCCCATGAGGGCACCTGTCTCAGCACCTTTCAATAAAACATCAGCGGGGCCTCTGCTGAAAAACGTCGTGTCATTTGGATTGATGAAGCACATGGTAAAGTATGCTTGCCAGGAAAGGGCAAACATCTTGGCATTCGTCGCAAAGTTGAAGCTTACTGTGATCAACACCACCACGAAGAAGTCGATATAGCCAAAGATGTATGCCCAATCGGGATCCCACTGGTCCCTCGTGACGCGTACTCCATCCGGAAACATGCCAAACATGAACCAGCAGTTCACAACTGGCAGAAGCGTCCCGTAGAAGCCCGTCCATGCGAGGTAGTTTGTGGTACCCAAGTCCAGATAAAAAGTGAACGCGAGAATTACGACCACGTAGCTCATCTCCCAGCCCTGCTCTTGCCACCATGACAGCCACTCGAAGAAGTACGTGGCAGCACAGAAAAGGGCAACAAGTGAGGCTCTGAGTGCGAGGTCTGCATTGAATGCAAACGTCCCTCCGTAGTAGTCTGCTTTGAAGAGAACTCGCTGCAGGCAGCCCACGTTGGCTGTAGGCTTCTCTAGTAAGGGGTCCAAAAGCTCGGAATGCGAAATGCTTTCGCTGTCGCTGGCGCTGCTCTCTTCCTCGACCTTTCGGAAGCGGCGTCGCCTCGTCTGGAGTTCGACTGCCGCAACAGATGCCAAGAAGCTGACCAAGCAAGCCCCAAGGCAGCTGCCAAGCACGATCCAGAAATCCAAGGAAGCGCCTAGGAACCAACCCTTCTCCTCCAGATTGGATGTTGCACGGGCCTGGCTAAGTTTGCCAAGGTCTTCGTGTAAGGAGTTGGTGGACGGCATGGCAGCTGCAACTTCTACCGCACATCTGGCCCAGAGCTGATCAAGGACGTGTAATTAGAAACACAAGACAAGAACTATGCAAGTTGTATTATGCGTGCAACACTCAGGGCGCGCAAGATTTTTCCAGCGCAGCTAGATCTGCGAAACGTTGGAGCTGCCGGCCTTGCCACAACAGTAGGGCCTCTTCGGATCTTGCATCTTTTGGGCTCAGCTCCCTTAAGGCTACTAACAGGTCATGGGGCAACAAATGCCAGGCGCTTCTCCCCGCCCCGGCTGCATCCAAAAAGGACAAATGATATCGGTGAAGGAAATTTCTCATGCAGAGTTTTGCATCCTCAGAAGCTGTTGTGCTTGCAGAGTACCTGCCATCATGGACTGTAGGATGCCCAGCGTATGCCATGTGGCTTCGAATTTGGTGCTTTCGACCCGTCACGACTTGCATCGCCATCAAGGTCATGGCGCCTCGGGCACTGGTGGTGTAAGCTGAGACCTTCAGGCGCGTTGCTGACGGCTTCCCTAGGTGCCCTGGGGAGACGCTGGCATCCTTGCCCCATCGCAACCGAGCAGTGATGATTTGCAACACCGCAGGAACCCAGCCATGGCAAAGCACGACGTAGTCCCGCGAAATGGAACCAAAGACCAGCTGCATCTGCAGCTCATACCAGGCCTGATACGTCAATGCAGCTAACACCAGGCCTGAACTGGGGACATCCAAGCGGTGGAGGAATCCGCATCCGTGCTGCATGTCGTTCAGTATTGGTATCTTCCCACGATTGAGACCTCGCAAGAAATCAGTCAACTGGTGCTCCACCATGTTGTTGTACACTTCCCAACCAGGTGGCTTGTACAGGACAAGGGTGTCGCAGATGTCAAGAATCACAGCCGGATCCAACAGCGAGACGCTCAAGAGCACGTCTTTGCCCTCTGTCGGCCTTCGTGGAGTTGGCGTGCCCCTCTGCACATCCAGCTCTTTGGAACCTTCCCGGATGGCCTGCCTCGATGCAGCAAGCAACCTGCTTCCCAGCACTCCGGCGAAGCTCCAAGCCCAAAGGATGCCCATTACTTTTTCGGCGAAGCTGGCAAACGTGCCACAAGCTAATTCACGTTTCCGTTGAACTCTCACGACAACAGCCTCCTGTACTAGCAGGCTGGTGCGCGCAGACGGAATGTCGGTTGAGCCCCAGGACAGCATCAGCAGATCATCAAGATGACAACTACGCAGGTGGGGCATGAGATCCTGGTAGAAATCCTCGAGCAAGCGACCTGGCACTCCCAGAAGCGAGAAGGCCCAAATCAGTCTAGACAAAGCCTGCGTCGACGCGGCTGCAGAGCGCAGGCTGCCTTGGACAGGGGATTGCATCATGGAAGCTACTATAGTATATTGGGGCTGTATTGGGATAATGGAAAAGGAAATAGAGACTGCTATACTATATTGGGGTTACTATAGGGTTATATTGGGGTTATAATGTTGAAGCCTCCCTCTCATCGTCTCTAACCAGGTTGCGCACAGTACGCGCGAAGCAGCACTCCGTGATTTGGGGGTCGGCAATCTGGAGCCTGGGCAGGGATTCAAAAAAGGCACCAGCATGCGGCAGCAAAAAAAACATGACTTAATAACATGACCTGGAGACAGAAAGACGCAGGTGCAACCAAGACACCTGGCTAAAGCCCAGGGGAGAGACGAGATAGATCGAGAAGATCCGCCCTCTTCCGCCGCTAGGACTAGGTCCCATGCTTGCTGCATCTGCTCAGCCCTCGCACAGGTGTCAATAGCTGCATTGAAACCTGAACGGCGCTGCCCCAACGTGAAAACAGTTGGCAACCTCCAGTTCAGACAAAGTGGAAAAAGCTCTCTGAAGTAGAGGCACAAGCATCGTCAGCATCTATGCCTCCCTTGGACATTGTGGACAGCAGGGCAAGAGACAGCATCCACTGACTGCCTTTGTCGCAAGCGCTCATAGCGGCAGTGCGGCCGAAAACATCCACAGCGTCGCGCCCAGTATCCAGAATTTCCAAAGCAAGCTGCCACTTCTCAGCTTTTTGGCAGGTGTCAATGACAGTGTTCCATGCGAGGGCATCTGGGTCGAAGCGCAGAAACACCAAACCTGGGGGTCTGCAAAGCCAAACGCGCGAGAAAAGAACATCGGAGTCAACAAACTCTCTGCTTTTTCTGCATTCCCGGCGGCAATTCAGCTGGTTCACCGCCACATGCCAGGTTTCAGATGCAGAGGAGCTCAGCAAGGTATTCAGAGCCACGTGGTTTGGATGAACCTCACAGCTTCTGGCAGAAAGGTGTCGGAAACCACACGGAAACGGAAATGATCTAGCCTAGCTTGCAGACTGCCCGCCTCTGCCTTCATGGATCTGACTAGCATGACGCTTGCGACAGCCCATGTACCTTCTTGCAGCGAGATCGAGTCCAGTCCAAGCGAAACTGCTGCACTCTCTGAAATGGGCTTTCTCGCGTTTGCGCTTGCGGCTCGTAGGGAACAATCCGGCAACCCTGCCCATGAGTGCAAGCCAGATACATCCCTGCATGGAAGCACTGCAGCTCACGACATCCAGTTGCAATGCTTTGACTGCCTTGGCGGTGCTCAGATCAGATTTGCGTGCCCTGTTCTGACTGTAAAATGCGCAGCTTTCAGCCTCTGAGAAATCCCTCCCAGCAGAATTATCTTAAGCCGGCCTTGTGGCCGACTTTTAGAGCAGCCACAGATGCTCGGTAGATGGAATGAACATTGCCGTAGTTCCAAAGCTTTTGCATCTGAGCACACGGCCATGCCATCCAGAAGCATGATAGAGCGAGACCACGCTTTAAAACTTGCACAAGCGCTGATGAGGGTGTTGGTGGCCAAGCTGTCCAGCTGCATGCACCTTCAGGACGAGGATGTCATGAAAAAAGATTGAAAGTACAGCAATCTCAGAACAGCTGTCCCACCGCATGCCAGCAGACTGCGCTCGTGCAGCTTGCATGGATAGCTGCCAGCTCGCTTTGAGAGAGTGAAGCAACGCGTTGAGACTAGCACGATCTGGATATTGCCTGCGTGCAGGTCTGCTTCTACGTGCGAAGCTATAAGCGCGGACGAAACGCCGTGAGTGGCCTTCGCATAGGCATGGTGTGCAAGAGGTCCATTGCTCGATGCCACGGGTCACAGGCGCGGATGGCAGCGTTGCAGCTCATGGCATCCTGTCTCAGAAGTGCTTGCGCTGCACGACATCATCCATGGGGGCATGAAGCGCAAGCAGCATATGATGCTGCTAGGTTGCAAGTTGGAGACTTGCTTGACAGGTGAAAGCCCTCGGCTTTGACAGGCAGGCAAAAATTTTGAGCTCCGACCCTGACCAATCTGTTCGAGGCGCAGAATTTGGAAGCTCAACCTCCAAGGACAATCTCTCCTTAGCTTAAAGACCGTCGACCGTCGATTGTGTGGTCAACCCAAAGCAGAGGCAGTACGAACCACTGAACACGAGTATCGCCGTTCATGCAGAATTCCTGCCAAAAAGTGTCTGACCGGCATTGAGAAGTGCACTGCACCCTTGTGAGTTGGGCGTGGTCCCTGCCGTCATCATCTGTCCTCAGTCACTGGTTCCCACGCTCCAAGCATCTCCAAGCTGTTGCAGCTGTTGCCCTACTTTACATCAGAGCCGTGTGCCACCATGGCTTCAACAAGATGAAGCGTCGAAGGATGCAAGCTGCTTTTGGCCACTGGCTTGCTTTCTCCAGGACGTTTATGGCTGCGCTGTAGCCTGGAGGCTTCTTGCATCATACAGTGCCAAGCTCAGAGCTCAGGCTGGAGCAGTTGCAGTCGGAAGGCTCACTGCATCTCTTCTTGCGCCAACTTCTTCCAGGCTCCATAACCAATCCACGGCCAATTGCCAACTATTTCTGGAGCAGGCGCCGATGATGGCATTTGCGTGAAACCTTACACTTCAAGAGCCCACTGATCAAGTCACGGCATTACAAGATCGTCCCAGAGCTTGCAAGTCACACACTTGCTTGCAGCGTCCCCTGCACCAGCCCACGAAGGACCTACAAAAGATCACAAAACCACAAGGAATAGCTGCAGGCTGGCAGGAGTACCACCTACAAGCAGACAAAAGCAGCCAGCGCCTGAATCGCGGAAGCAGCGCCAAATCTCTTGGCATGCTTGGACAGGGCCACAGTCAACTCCTTCGGCTTCCTGGGCTTGACATGTCATGGTCATGTCTTTCGATCAGCCCTTCCCTTGTGGCAAAGCCAAAAGTCACTTGCTGAAATCGCCCGTCCATTGGCCCATGGCCGACCCACCGACTTGCGGACTACATGCGCTCCGAGGGGGGGAGTCCGCTTGAACCTCGTGGCCTGGACACTGCGGCCCATGACACCAGGGACATGTGAACCGATAAAAGCAATAGTACTGAAAATGACTTCAAACAAAATAAGGATGACAAGAAGTTGAACATATTTGTCAGAACAATGAATGACAACATTAGAATCTGAATAGTACATCATACAGCCGCAGCCTCGGCTCATGGATGAAAGTTTGAGAAGCAGGCAACTGCTTCTTGTCCTTCTCATGGAACCTGCGGCGCTGGTCTCTTGAGCACAACTGCACTTGAGACTGTCCCAAAATTTGAAAACCAGCGAGACATGCATCAGATTCTAAGCTGCTTGACATGCTGTTCTGATTTCAGCTGAGCAGGGAACCACTCGGCGGCTGTTTGAAACTCCTTCTTGACCTGGCGGAGAGCCACATCAACACGATGGCTGGGAGATTTCAGGCCCCAGATGTTTCCATGAAACTTCCAAGGCGAGGGCAAAGATGCCGACGTTAAACTCAGGGAGCTGCCTCTCGCTCCCTTCCTGGCAACAAGGCAAAGCAAGGCAAGATTGGTTGCCACCCGGGCACATGTTCCAATGTTCCACCAGGAAGGCTTCAGTAGGCTGAGCAGCACTGGAAACCAATTCAGTTGCACTAGGCATAATGGCCATCGCGTGGCAAGGGCCGGAGCACGCTTCTCGCAGGCTCTTTTGCACCCCTGGCTTCCCGAGTCGGAAATCTGGTCTCTGCCTCACTGGGCTAGGCCCAGGGCACAACAGACCAATGGGGTTGTTCTAACATACAGCCCTAGAAAACGTAGAACGCCAAGGTGTCAAGGGTAGCCTGAAAGATGTCGCAGGCACTGAGGGTCTTCAGGTTCGAACAACTCCCAACTCCATAATTGTTACTTTTGGTCTCATCTTGTCTTCTCCCTGGCTCCATCCTAAGCGCTTCGATAGCAAAGTTGCGTTACTGCTTCTACTATAATATACCATGACATACTATAAAATACGATCATAGGTTAACATACATTATAATATAGCATGATAATTGACTATTATCTTTCCCAGAAACCTTCACGCTGGAGGTCCAGCGGGTTTGGCAGCAAGTTTCTTGCGCTCTGGATTGAACTGACACTGTGCTCACCTGGTTGAAAAATGGCCAGGCTGAGACAGCTCTGGTCCACCCCCATTAGGGGAATATAATGTATGGTAAATTAATTGGAAGAAAACGGGAACTACTATGAAACACAGAATTAAACGGAAAAGGAAATGGAAAATTAAATGGAAACTAGGATTATAGTGTGGTTTATAAGGATATGTAGATCCGAACCCTCCCTGTTTGCCGACCTGGCCAATCTCCCAGAAAGCAGAGACAGGCATCGGCAGCGACGTGGTGAAAGCGTCGACAGGGAGTGCTTAGAAACTGCGACGTGACACCTCAGCCCTCCTTCGGAGGGCTACTGTTAAAGATAAACTGCGGCTCACTGCTGGTAGGCTCATGGGTAGAAATCAAAGGGCTGTCGTAAATGGTAACCACCAGCAAGCACGTCAACTGATGTACATAGGTACACGTATTAAGCAGAGTGCAACCAGATCGGAGCGGTTCTGGAGATTGAGTAATTTGTACTTCCCTAAGCAAGTAAATGCAAAACACCGCCGCGAAACGCATGCACGCATAAGACCATTCTTAGTTCCTTCCGAGTCATGCAGGAGGAAGGCTGTCACAATATGCTTGCATTCGTCGCCCTCCTGACCGGGGCAGGTCAAGTCCACACGTTCTCATCATGCAAACACGCAAATCCAATCATGTTTTGGGGCCCCGGCAAGGACAAAGTCGCTTCAGACCGCGGTGTTCCTGGCGAGCCACAAGCACAAGATTTGCGGCACGCTTGAAGTGGCCCGCAATGTTCATGTGCCCATGCTAGCGGGATCTGGCTCCACATTATTCCCACTGACTCTCATGGCTGCTTGTCACTGTGTCTAAGCTACATGTCTCCCTCTCTCTTTCACTCTCAAACTCAAGGCTGTGCTTCAAGCTTTTTTTGATGCGTGGCCACACCTGATATTGGCATGGGTCGGCACACTCCTGACGAGTGAAACTTCGTTGTAATCTCTCATCTATGACGCTTTCGCCGGTGCAAACAAAGATCGCAACATTGCATTGCAGGCATGTTGACTAAGCGGCTCCACATCCTCCAATCCCAAGATTTTTTGAGAATTGAAAGTTCCGCGTGGACGACCGGTCATGAAGTTTTGCAATTTCTCGATAGGCCTGTAGCGAATCTTCCTTCCCTTAGAAGCACGACGTTCGACCTCAGCTTTCGCCTTTCTTTTGGCAGCTCGTCGACCTTGCACTTCGGCGTAGAGTTCTCTTTCCTCAGCACTTTGAGCGCTAAGTGCACCACCTGCGCTGCCAGATAGCACTTCTCGCAGCAACTGCACGTAGAAGTCCCGATCATCGAAAATGTTCTCAAGATGTACATCTACACCCTCCGGAGCCACGCCAGCTGTGTCCACGTCCTCGCCCTCCACTGAGGCTTTGAGGGACTTGCCAAAAACAGCATGTTTGCCAGGAGCTGGGGTGCAGCGCTTCCGCAACTTCTCTGGCTCAGCATCGGAAACTGCTTGCATCTGGAGCCGCAGTGACTGGTCCAGCATCTCGAAAGAGCGCCTGGAGTCCAAGCGTGTATGCTCTTTCCACTCGTCTGCCACGTTCAGTGCCCAGTCCAGAACTGCCTGTAGCCTGGTATCTGCCAACTCCCAAGTCTTGTCTTCCAAGCTGGGGACGGTGTTTACTTCCTCACTAGGATCCGTCGACAAACTGGGACACTCTTGGTGGATCATCTTCTCCTGTAGTGCCATCAAAGCTCCTAGCAGTTTGCGAACGTCTCCCCCAGCCGCACCACTCTGTGTCACGATGCGGCTGTCTGCTTTGTCGAAAAGGCCTGCAACAATTCCTGTTGGCAGCCTGTGGCCCACCGACAATGCTCCCTCCAAGTGGATGCGAAGCTCAACAAGCGCGCCCCACATCTCAATTTGCCTTTTCAGGTCTTTCGCATTCTCTTCTCTTGCTGCGATGTCCGCAGTGGAAGGCTGCCGCATAACTGCCATCTCTCTTTCTGTCGACCGCATCAACTTGGAGTATTCTTTCTCAAGATCACCAGAAATTCCAAAGGCTGAGCCGTCCCCGGCAAGGTCATCATCCACACTATCCAAATCATAATTTAGTCGCTGCTGCAAGCGGTCATACCCTTGCAGGTCCTCATCCTCGCGACCGAAGACCTCATCCCGGCTGACAGCTTTGCCTTCATAGCCTTCCACAACTGGAACCTTTGGCCGCAAGCGAAGGCGACCTTTCTGAGACGGCAAGTCGACACTGGTGGTTGTGTGGCGTCGCCCTGCGACTGTGTGATCCTGGAGCGTGTCCGCATCCGCGGGGTCCAGCTGATCCTCATGGTCCAAGTCCATGGCTCAACCAGACACTTCTAGCAGGAGATGCTTCAGTGGTAAAAGTGTGAAGAGGTAGTCATGGTAGCTGAGTCTGGCTGCTACGAACTTTCTGATCTGGCAAGTCTACGAGCTTGAGCTCTCTTGCCAGAAAGGCAACAGACAAGCGCATCCTCAACAGGGCATGTGCAGCCTGATAGCTCCAAAGACAGGGTCAGCCAGTGCGGGCCTAGCGGGTATCGCGGCGACTGTGGCAGCGAGGAGGGCTTGGCATAAATGCAAGATCTCAGCTCCACAAGGGAGCGCTGAGTTTGCCGTACCTAAGCCACATCAACAGTTGAGCGTGTAGAGCCATGCTTGTGGAATCAGCACGAACCGAAAAAGAAGGAACTGGGAGTGGCCAGCTGCCTTTGCCTGAGTTGGCACAAGTCTGCAGTTTGCAACTCAGGGACCAAGCGCAAGCACTGATGCATGTCAACAGCCGTCGCCATACCACGATATTTCAGACATCCGCGCAGGAACTCTTCGACGCCTCAAGATTTCAAGTTCCAACGAACACCGCAACATACGGAATCAAAGTATTGCTACAATGTCTGCAGGTCAGGGGGCTGATGCTACCGTCCTTGTCCTTGTCCAATAAATTGATAAAGCGAGCTGCCTTGATTGCTAAGATGCAAGCAGAAGTCAACAGGTAAAACGGCAAGGTCATGCAAGAAGCATGTTGTAGACAGCCACATGAACACCGGAAGCTTCCAAAGCCAAGTGTCGTCATCAATTTCAAACCCAAGGACTCGGAAGTATGCTGAGAGCGTTGGATCCTTGAGCATTTCCTGGGCCACACTGACCAAGGCTGGAGGACGGCAGCATGCAAAAAAGCTCACGCTTACGCACCTGCAGCCTGCAACCCCCTTTTGGATAGAAAGAAGCACGGACAGACTAGAAACGCAGAGAGAGAGAGAGAGAGAGAGAGAAAGTGAGAGACAGAGACAGAGACAAAAAATGGAAAGATAAGTCGCGAGGGCAACGATCAGAATTCATGTGCTGGTCTAAGGGCCCCGCCGCTAGCTCCTCCGGCGTCACGTCTCCTGAATCGTCCTGCTTCAAAAGCTGCTGTCCCGAAACTAACAAAATCAGTGTGCCCTGCACAGAAATAAGCATGTCCTGATCCATGGCTGCAAAGAAATCGCGAATCTGCTGCACGAACTGCTCCTGCCTGCAGATGGCAGCCCCGCCCCCCCTCTGCATGAGGGCGACTCCGCAGAAAACCACTTCACAACATCTCTGAAAGCTTCGCTGGGCCTGCTTGGACATCCTATGGGCTGCAAGGTAACTGTCGAACTGTATAGCATACACACGCGCATGCGGCCAGGACACCGATCCATTTCTTTCTGTATTGCCTGATTCAGAACTCTGGCTGGTTCTGAGTCGACCCGTCACGATAAAACAAGCTCATGGCTACTAGGGAGTGAAGGACTACAATGTAAGGATTGCAAATTTAGGGTTCAGAGGGTTATGTACTAGTCTTGGAAATACTGATTTATGAGGATTTCCCCTTCCCCACTCACGACGTAAGTCAGTACGTCATCCCATCCTGCCAAGCCACAAGGCTTCGCTGCTTCTCTGCACATCTAAATGCGTTGTCCACGAACACGCCTGTCACCACCTGAGCCACGGGATTTAAAATTTGGATGCTTCCCATTGCTTGCCCACGGCCGGTTCTCGTAGTAAGCATAACATATTCGGGATCGGTATTGGAGCCATTCCTGGGAACCGATATGTTTGCCGCTTGCATTGCTCGGACTGCATAGCCATGTTCATTCTGGTGCCATCTGCGGTTAACTAAAGCGCAAATCTGCCATCAAAGCACGCAAAGAAACTCAAATTAGGATATGATCTATAGTCTAAACTCCTAGCATCCCCCTTAATAAACCCTGTAATACTTCCCTAGATAATCCCCTATATAACCCCCTTTCAGGAGTTTTGACTCTAGCTCATAGGGTTTAAGAAATTGAGGTGGGGCTCAGACTGTGTATTTAATCGGGAGTCAAGAGGAAAATCCAAAATCAAAAATGAAAATTGGATTACAGGGTTGACTGCATATATACATATATACATAAATACAGATAGATATGGATGTAGGGGTTATGGAGTTAGTCTGCCTCCCACCAACCCCCACTCCCTCCCACAAAATCTTCCACGGAATACTCGTCCTTAGGTGGTGGGGGTGGCTTTTTCGTAGGCACAGGTGATTAATCTCTCAACCAGCAAATACAACAGCTGTACTTTTGCAGAGAAAGTTGCGTTGAGCACTGCCAGCACCACAAATGCCACATAGATCAATAACAGCCTCAAAGGTCGGCAAGCTGCAGGGAAAGGACAAAACTTCAAACTTATTGGCTCCCTGCATGTTGAAGGTGATTTTGGTAACCCCCTCCCCCCCCCTTCCCCCTCCCAAAAAAAAAGGACCCTTTTTATGTGAGAAGTATTGGGCTCCTTGGATCATTGGATGGTTCTATATCTGTTTCAAACATCAGGTTGATACAGCGCGGTTCGTATTCCGATCTCAGGCCCCAACGAGACTGGGAACCATCCGACCTGCGGCATGGCAAACCCTCTTCACAGGCCACATTTTGAAGGTCCCCTGTAGTATGAACCAACTTTATTGAACAAACACATCCCGGCAATCTACAGTCTTGGAAAGCTCTCCTTTTAGGGCAGGAATAAATAGTAAGATAAAACACCATAAGTAACAATAAAAAGCAGTATAGGAGGTAGAGCGCCTTCATGAGAGGTGTGCACACCTCATGCCAGCTTCGGCCTCCAAGGACCTGGCAGCAAAAGAATTGCAAAAAAGGGGCAAAAAAACGGTTTCAAGTAGGGGATTCCGAAAAGGGTGCCTTCCTGAGGGTTCCTGTCACAATGTTAGCTTCTCATTGATAACCGCCCCCCAACTGATTTATCTCCGATCTGGGGGAGCCCCGGAATAATAATGCCAAAACAGTAGATTTGAAAAGTGATTTAGAGTCAAGTAAAATCCAATTCATATCGGTGCCCCCAAAGAGATAATCTTGGACTTGTTATAATTGTGTTCCGGCGGCGGGATTTTTATAAATGTGGGGGGCAGCGCAGAATGTGAAATCAACATTAATGGTAGTCATTTCTTGAAGGTCTATACTGGGGTCGCCCTATGCATAGAAGCCAGACCGTTTTGAGGGAATTCATGTTTGTTTTGGGAGGGTATGACTAGTTTGTGCAAGTGGCTGAATACCCACGTCTCAATATGACAGTCTTGATAAAATAGGGTCCCTTGTATAACCCAGACCCCTGATTGATAACCCTCCCCTAACAATTATGGGGACCCCAACATAGATCCCAGAATACAATTATGCTTGTTAGAGGGGCCTCCAAAAACACACCTCTACATGTTTGGAAACACCCACAACACTTCCAAATCCAGATTCAAGGAACTGCCAGCACCAGCGTGTAAATTGTTTGAGGCAGAGATCCTCAGCTGCACTGCATAGGAACCTCTAGTCTAGAGTTCAGAGATTAGGGTTTGCGGTTTCTTGAGGCAACCCGCTGAAGGGATTGCGGCTAAGGCCCTTTTTGCTTGACTAGAGCTGACAAAAACTTCAGGCATCTTTTTCGGGCGCTGGTGTAACTATGTTTTACTTGGTCAGCCTTATGTGGAGGTATGAATACCCTACTTTCCATTTTCTTGTCCATCTGATTCTCCATTTCTTATGTTATATCCACGTCTAGAATTCTAAAAACTATTGCGTACCTATCATCTCACCTTCCTGGTCGGCTCAGTTCCGAAGTCCAGACAAGACGCCATAGGCACTCTCCAGCACTCGGACGTAAACATCCTCATGTTCTGCAGCAACTTCTTGCCAGTCCTTGGAGTTGCAGACTTCCTCTGAGAGGCAAGTGCAGCTAATCTGTGCGAAAAGTCTCATGACCGCGGATACCACCCTAAACCCTAAACCCTAAACCCTACACCCTAAAGCGCGTCAGAGCCTCGGAGCCAGGGTTGCCCAAGAAAGGGAGAAGCCAGGATGACACCTTGACATGGGCTTAGCTGCGATCTCCGAGATAACCCTAATATAGCCCTATATAACCCTAATGTAGTAGTTTCCATTTTATTTTCCATTATCCCAATATAACCCCTATATAACCCCTATAAGGGGTCTATTCTCAAAATTCGCCGTTTGGGGCATCGGTGCTCGTTTTAAGTGGGGAGCCTCACATTTCGTCTTTACATTAGGGTCCCACTTTGGACCAGCACCCCACGCACCTACCATCCACTCAGCAAGCAGTGACCTCACAGCATCTATTCTGTAGGCTCTGGACGTTTGCCGTCAAGAAGATGGCCTTCAAGCGCGGCTGCAAGCAGCACAGGTGAAGTGCACAGGCACCACAGGCGGCAGCTCTGAGCTTCAGACGAAGACATAAATAATGATAGCCAACAGCACCAACGCCCAGATCAAGGATTTGATGGAGTCCTTGGTCTAGATTCTAAAGGATTGAAGCCACGAGATGTGGGCGATGCACGTTGGCTCACGGAACACATTTACCCTACGTGCGACCCATGAAAAACGAAGGCACGGTGATCATCAGCGCCAGTTGTGTCAACTGGCGGAAGAAGCGGAACACGCGAAAGATTCCTTAAGCAGGCACAGAGCTGCTGCCCAACTTTGGGTATTGAGTGGAAGTTCCGTGGCTCAGCATTGCTCTTTCCCGATGATGATTCTGCGGAGCGTCTGATGATCCGGAGCGTTTTTAACATCTTGACCGTGTCGAACCCACCAGCTCCACCACCTGCGACTCCTTAGGGCCCAGCTTGGTCTGTCTGCGACCAACATTGCGGACTTAGCAGAAGCCGGAGCAACCGCAGCAGCGCAGGAAGCCCAAAGTTGAAGCAAATAAAGCTTTCTGTTGCTTTCACCACTACACAGCTGACATTGAGGAGTACCTGTAGGCCCAGCCCAGATCGAACAAGCATCTTACAACGACGAAGTCGATCAGTGACATCGCTACCAGCACGAGGTCGAAGAAGTTCCTGGGATTCCAAGGCGCCTATTGGACCGCTGGAGCTCTGCCCTACCAATAATACTACTATTATTAAATATTACTGCTATTACCAACATAATCCCTATAATCCCTGCAATTTTCATTTTCTGTTCCATTACCCCAATATTAACATTCTTATTATTGTTTAACCCCAATTGCCCTCTGCTGACACAATGGGCAAAAGAAATTAAAGATTGCATACGTTGTTGACAGGGTGTGCTAGTCGCTAGCCATTGCAGGCGGGCTTCCACATCCGCATGTCCGGGTCAAGAAACCAGCTGGCCTGCAGTCTTCCGCTAATTGACTATTCTGGGGGCCCCTGTTCAGAAATTATGTTTGAGCCGTTTTTGAGAAACTCCTACGCAAAAGCTGCTGCAAGCTCAAATGCGCCTGGTGGGCGCCGATTCGCAGAGTCAGCTCCTGATTCAGCGCTTGACTGTCATCTCGGATCCCTTCGTGAGATTCCAGATACATTGGGGTTGGGTCTCACACCACCATCAGGTGTTAAGCCGAGGTGCAATCAAGAAGTAAACTGTGCAGAGCTGGCTGACAAGCTCCACACCTCAGACGCATTCGGCGACTGTGGTGGTTGCTGTTGTTGTTGCTGCTACTTCGTTAGGTGCCGACATGCCCAGCTTTGACAGTGTAATGCTGCAACGCGACTCGCGGGCAAAGCCTCGTCCATTGCTGCATACTGCCTGCAGGGATCCAACATCCAGCATCTAGCCACAAGTCGAATCTCTCCGAGTTCTGTCTTACTGCAGCAAGCTACGTCTCAACGCCGATGCTGGCTGCGTTGAGGAGAATAACCAAGGCCGTCAAGGCATCAAAGAGTGGGTGCGTCACCTGAGCGTGAACGAAGAATGGTCCACCAAACAATGTGTTACAGTCCATTCTCTGGGAGGGATGCCACCATCACCAGGCGCTGTCGATCGAACCAGGAAGGTTCTCCTTCATCCTGGCACAACTCCGAAGTCCTTCAAGTTCTGAAGTCCAACACGAGTGGCCTCGTCGCGATCGTCTGTGTAGTGGTCGGCCGCAAAGGTTTTCTGACAGGCAACCACGGCTTACAGTGGAAAACTGGCACCTAACTCTGCTAGCAAGACAAAGAATGAAGCAGTGCTCAGAATGCACTCGTGCCTGATTGAGCTTCTTGCGCAACCTGGCCAACAGTTGAACCGATGCGATAAGCTAAGTCCGCAAGGTGCTGACTATTTTCCATTCCAAAGGGCTCAACAACTCTGTGCAAGAACGTCTCGTCCATACCCAAGGTACTCTTTAAATTCCGGCCTCAGGGTCTCTGAAGATTTTTGCTTTGCCTGTGACGGGTGCTGCGGACCCTTGAGGACTCGCGAGATTGCCGTACCTTGGTACGTTGCGGTTCCAGATCAAAACACCATAGGCGCTGTGGCAAGAAACACCAAGGAAAACCAAAACATGTTCGAATTTAATATGCCAAGCTGGTAAAGCATAGCAAAGCGACTCATCCGCATCTTGGCCTTGGAAGATTTTCGGCTCATTTTGCTCGCCCTCGCCTCCGCGGCTTGGGCATCCACCTGAATGAAGCTGGCGTGGCATTCATTGCATCGCATAGGGATTTGCGCGGCTTTGGAATCAAAGACTGCGAGAAAGGATGGCGGCCTCCTCCTGTGACGTTGTTCTCGGTGGAGCACGCGTTTCGTCTGGAACGCCTGCACCTAATGCCCGAATGGGACATGCGAAGGCGAGGGAGTCCAAGACAGGGATGCGCAACAGCACATAGACTCAGTGCGGTGCCTAAGTCCTGCACGTCCTGCATCGTGTCGGTTGCATCCAAGGCCTCACACAGCGGCAAAGGCTGTAGAGCAGCCGTTCAATTACCTGGCCAAGGCCTGCGGACGGGGTCGAGTCTGAAGTGCCTGCAGAAGGGTGGAACATAGACACTGAAAAGAGTTCGACTACGGGGAAGCAAGATCGGTCGAGCCTCTGCCTCGAGTTTCTGCACAGCAGCCTGTCGCGTAGCATGCACAGCAACACTCCAAACATCTGCGACTTTCTTCGACTAGGTCTAGGTGGAGTCAGCATCCCAGAAATCTCGGCTCAGCTCGGGCTCAACTTGTCAGCTTCGGCCTCGAAACTCTGCTGCAGCTCTCGGACTTGTTCCGCGTGACTGGCCTGGAATCCACAGTATGCCAGGAACAGGGAGGTCCGATACGCAATGCAAACGGGGCCGGCAGGTTTTAAGGGGTTAGTCGTTCAGCTGAAGCACTTGCTAGATGGCGGGTGCTGGTGGCCATACCCAAGTTTGCGCTGCAAGGTACCCACAACCAGACAGCCACGCCACTTGGAGAACAAAGTGAAAAAGGGCGCATTGCAGAAATGCTGGGATCGGGGCGGCCAGCTGCAGCAGAGCCATGTCGAGCGAAGAAACCTGGTTTTGAAGCCGGGAAGCGGTGAAGTCAAGACAAGAGGACACTGGAAATCTTTGGGCTGTTCTCAAAATTATGGGCCCCTTTTGGTTATAGATTATCTTGCACCTAATATCTAGGGGTACCAAATTTGGCCCGTAATTTTGGGAACTGCCTATTACTGTGACCATTACTATTGCTTTGACTATTACTATTACTATTGCCCACTGGAATCAATCTGAAGGTGCCCTATGCCCTTTGCCTGTGGCGAGCTTGGACTTGAGGTTGGCCTGGCGAAAGACAGTTTCCCCATATAGACCCAAAAGTACTGTAAACCTTATTATAGGGACCCCAAGAAGGCATCCCTAATTTTGGGAAATCTGGGGGGTGAGGAGGTCTTGCGGACAACAGCATTTCATCCACGAAACAGGTTGCAAGACGTGCCGGCTTTACCATCTCTCGTCAGAACTAGCAGCCGGCCTGAGCTTGCATGCTGATTCAATCTCTTGAAGCATCTGCTACAGCGTGGTCTTCTGGCAACAGGTGGATGGCAAGGATCTCTGTCTCCACCCTACAGGCAGCGAGGATAACAATGACAGCCGTCCATGGTGATTTTCGCAACTCACCCATTCCCGCATGCTTGCAGGTGCATTGCAGGGTGCTCTGGCTACCTGGGGCTTCGGGGCCCTGAGGTTACGAGCCATGGGCCACATGAACTGAGCCTGCACACGTCTCGTCGTCAGCCACGTCGCCCAGCGGTGCCGGGCTTCTGCATGCTATCCTGACAAGAGCATCACCAGTGTGCAAGGGGTTGCTTTCAAAAGTCTGGATGTCGCGCCTTTCAGGGTCTGGAACCGGAGACACTGGCCGAGACAGTGTCGGGTGCATGCCGCGCGACACCTTGGAGGATTGAGAGGAGATGGGAGGAGGGGATTCACCACAGTTAGGCCGAGTGATTTGACATACCAAGGTCAGAGCCGAACGGTCATGGGGCTGGAAAGCCTGGCTTTCGTCTTCTATCATGGGCAGGGCAGCCAGAACATCTCGCATCTAGTCCTCATGCCACAGCTTGAGCCCAAAGTTGCAAGTTGCAATCAGCAAGGTCTGGCAGGAGACTCTGCAGCACAGTTGCCAACAACCAATGCACCAGCACTCCTCAGATCATAACAAGCTCAGTGACAAGGCAGGGTGGTGCCTCGCAATCCCTGTCGGAGGCCAGCTCTGCCAAATTCCACTGCTTGTTTTCCAGCCTTGTGATCTAGAACTTACTAAGATGCATCTATGACATTCTAAGAACAATCCTTCCATTCTGGCAGGAGGCTTGACAATGGTGGCACAAACTGAGTGCTGGACTCGGAGCATTTCCGCCTAACCTGCCCAAACAGATCCGGCTCAATTGTGAGCTTTGACTGCGGCTTCATACACCGGGCTGTGCTTTGAATCTATAGTGGGGCCGCACGCGCACAAGCTCCTCCATGGATTTGCCGGCATACAGGGTGGACTCTTCTATGACATGATATCAGACCGACGCATGTGCAGCTTCGCGCGGCATGGCCTCCGACAGCAGAGGATCTGATCTAGCGAAGCGGAAGGCTGAACGCCTGGAAAGAGCAAAACCGCACGAAATAAGGATTGTCTAAATCTGTGAAACATCCGCAACATGAATCTTTCTCGCCTGAGCTCACATCCGTCCTTTCGCGCCTCGAGCACGCTGCTTCGCCTCGAGGAGATCTCACTCTCCAACCCGCAAGGTTCACAGCAGGATCAAGGCTATGTGCTGACATCAACTCAGGACCGCTCCACGGCGCATAGAGACGGGCCTCCTTCAGGTACTCATACTCCTTGCCATTCCACAAACATCAAAACCGCACAGCACAAGCTCCACTGACGATGCCAAGCCTTTTCGGTTGCGTTTCACAAAGTTTTGCGGAACACTCTTCTTAGTGCCGCAGACTGAGACTAAGAATCAATGCAAGGCCCCAAAGCTCAATTTGCAGAGGGTGCCACGAGGTCACCATCCTCAACCATGCGCTGGCGACGACTCGCCACCATTTGTGCGGCCGCATATCCCTAAATCAGGTCATGCAGCTCAGGAAGCACCGCGACTCCGAAGCATCATCCGGCATCAGGCCTGCCAAGAACCGGGTCTGCAGCTTGTACAATGCATCTTCAGACTTGAATTGGTGAGGGGCCCATTTCCAACACAAGCGCCTTTGCCAGAATACCAGGCAAAAACCATTCATCCCCTGGACACGGCTGTAGCCTCCCTCCACCAATACTACCAGCTCACCATTATGCCGGCCGGGTATTGCTCCAATCACTGCCTGCTAATCTTATTCCTTCTCCTCCTCCTCCTCCTCCTCGCCCTCTGCCACCTGACTACGTTGGCCCCCATGACATCCAACAAACAGAATGACAACAGCAACAAAATGAAGGCCGCGGGGACGAAGCGCCATATTCACTAATGCTGGATTTTCAAGGAGCCTTGAGAGCGTCAGCATGAGAAGGCTAGACGGCTGGAAAATGCAAAGCCTGTAGAAGCTACTGAGTCCAAGTTACCAAACTTTAGTCCCTTGCTCCCAAGGCCCATGCAAAACAGCCAGTTACCAGCGGACGGTCTTCCTGTGCCAACTTCTTCAACTGCTTAGACGACTTAGCCATTGCATACAATCAGCCTCAAAGTAACGCAGAAAGTATCATTGACATACAACAAGACTGGTTTCTCGTTTAAGTGGCGGGAGGAGGGACGGGTTCTCGGGATGCACAGGCTTAACATTTGGCAGAGACCTCAGGCGTTCCTGCAAAATTTGCGCATGAAGCTGTTTCAAGCACAGCAGGCCTGAACCTGGAACATCTGACCGGGGGCAATCCCAGCAGGTACTTGTACGGTGACTTGTCGCCCGTCGGGCGTGTTCACCATGACTGGAGTACCTTCGGCCGGCTCAGTTTCCTAGACGTAGGGTTTCATGTCAGATCTCTGCAAAAAAAAACCTGCAGGTCCTTTACCTTGAAGCTGGAAACTTGCATGCTTGCATCTCACACTAAGAGCCTGTGCCCCCACCCCAAAAACAATAGACTCCCTTTCATCATAAGAACCACCCAGGGTGATGTCGATGCATGCTGACATGCATCTGAAAAGCACAGCTTGATCATTACGCTGCTACCTTGCATTGCTGCCAAGAATATTCACACATAACAGGCTTCCCTTGCAATGGGTGTGAAAATGCTCTTTGTTACCAGTGCTTCACATTGATATGCACCTTTGCCACTCCTTTTGTACGTAGTAATCATAATAATAGCAATAATAAGAATATTAATAGTAATAATAATAGTAACAATAATAATAGTAATAGTAATAATAATAATAATAGTAATATTAATAATAGTAATAGTAATAATAGTAATAATAATAATAATCGTAATAACTTTGAATAGTGCCCGGGGCCTGGTCCTGCATTCTGTGGACACTGAACTTGAAACAGAACCGGTGCCGGGACTGCGACCTCAGCAGACATCTCTTACAATGATGTCCTAACGATCTACCTATCCATATATATACATAGCACTCTCCCTAAATAGGAGAAGCCCAATATAGACCTCAAAACATTCTAATCCTTGTTATTGGGCCCCAACAAGGAAACAGGTATCCTTAGTTTGTGGAACCCTACATATAAGCATAAGAGCATGAATGGCATATTCCTGGTTTAGACCATGGCATCTTCGAAAAAGCCCTACAAAACACTTCTTGACGCCGCCTACCATGTAAATGGAAGCCTCTCAAAAATACCCGTCCGTCAATCTAAATCCACCATGCCCCCTGCAGTCCCCATAAGCGCTGCTCGATTTTGGGACCACACAGACACTTTGCGAGCTGCTTTCACTAGTTGTAACACATTGTAACAAAATGCTTCAAGCATCACATCGGTTTAATGCCGAGCTTTGTATGGTGCCGACATGGCCATATCTAGACTAACTTGGCAAGAAACATCCTTCATCGATCGACGTTGGCATCACAACGGAAAACAAAAAAACAGATAGAACTGTGTAGTATCTGAGATCAACCAACATGCAGCAGGTAAAGAACAGAATAGGATATGAAGCCAGCACTAAGCATTCAAACGGTGAGGTCATGAGTCAGCAAGAGAACTACCTACAGAACAGGCATTAGAAGAAGCCTACAGTGAAGGGTCACGCATCAATCTCAGCAGACGCAACCGAAGCATCACCATCAGGAGCCTAATCATGATGATGGGGTTACTGCCGCTATCAACATCACGGCCCTTGATGCGTCCACCACGTAAACGATAAATCCTACCCTACAACGTCCAGAAACATTTGCCAAGACACTGCCGCCACAGGCACCACAGCAGGCTGGGCCGCTACAGGCTGAACCTTGTTGCCAAGGCTTGCGCGCTTTCTTTTCAGTTCCACCCGTACTTCTAGCACTGCGAAAGAAACCTGTGGGTGTTTAGACACACGCATCGCACAGCTGTGCAGGCACGGCAGGGTGTTTAGGGCTTGGGGCGTTCTACTTGGGGAATTCTCAGAGAGGAGGCTGTCTTTAAGATTCTGGTTCCAGGGTCTACTTGAAGGCTTCTGTCTGGAAGGGTGGCCGTTTGCAGATGACCTTCAGATAAGACAGGGAAACACCCATACACAACCTGGGGCAGCGCTCTACATAGTGAAAATGGAAAATGGCATGAGTGGTTCAACCTCCAATTCGCCCCACTCTTTGCTGCCAGCCACTGGAGCAGCATTCATCCTTATGGCAAGTGCAGAATCGAGCAGAGGCGGGGGCATCCTTCCCTACCACAGACCTCTCATCCAACTGCTTCTAGCTTGCAGGAAAGCCGCTTGGCACTTCAAATGCATGAAACACGCATGCCCTAGGACAAGCCAGCCAACGGCAGCAGTGCTCTTCATTATTCTTGTTGTCCTCTAAAGCAACATCTGTAAATCCATGAGGCTGTGAAAGGAGGACAGGCAGACAAGCATCTCCACTGACTGATCAACGTAGGCTGGTTGCCTCGCGCTTCTCCGACGCACCTTCCAAGTCTTCCCATGCTACCAGTCACTAGTCATCTACACATGTTCAGTATCGACACATGGTTCCTCACACCGCTCCTTCTGCAGAACCAATGCCTTTTCTGACTGCGGGCCAGGCACCGATTTTTCGCCTTTTCGGCTGCAACCGAAGAAAATGACGGCTGCGAAGAGGGCCAGTGAGACCAAGAGAAGAAGAATCCCAGTGATTGGCCTGCACAAGAGCCACCGAAGTACCCACAAAATGGACGTTGGAAAGCATCAATGCTTCCAAGGCGTGCCTGAAGGCAATCCATGCAACTGCCATCGCCAGCAAACCGCAGGCCAAGCCCAAGAAGAAGCTCACAGCACACACCAAGCAGGTCACAAGCCTCAGCTGAGCTTAGCTCCTTACTCCTCGGGCAATTCCAGTACCGCCTTGCAGGTGCTAGCCAGGCACGTCTCAACAAAGTCCGCGATCATTCCCAGTAGACCCCCAATGCAGGGAACGTCTTTCAGCGTGTCGCCAAACCTTGGCTTCACATTACGCGCCAAATTTCTACCAAGCCTCACATGAAAGCGCATGTGCTATGCAACCATGGTGCTTGTCAACCACCCAGATTAGCGGAGAAAGAAAACCTGAGTCTTCGTGAGCACTGGGCAGCATGCAAACATTCACAGTCTGAATTTGGGCATTTCTGGTTTACATGCCCGATAACAAGTGAAGTATAGTGAAATCAATGATGAGCTCGTTTGAGCTCGCTATAGTTTGCCCAGGAGTTGTAGATGTCGAACCAGAGGTTCGCTGCTTGCATCCAGGAGTCAATAAAAAGCAGCCCAAAGAATAAATGGACCAATCACTCTTCCAACGTACAACGCGGACCTGAGCACAGCACGACTAAACATAGGGCCTACCACCGAACATGCTGAAGTGGGGTGCAGTAGAGAGTCTCATTGCTTGACTTCTCTTCTTCGAGCAAGGTCGCTAAGGAGATGACTTTGTCCTGGCAGGGTTAGTCTTTCCGCGCCATTAACGATCAACTTCTGACTATGCACGACAGTGTCGGCCGGTGGCCCTTGTCCTTCCGTAAGCGATAGCCTTGCGTTTGGGAGCGGAGCTCAGTTTTCGCTCGCAAGTGCGTGTCCGAGACGACCAGGGACAGACCTGAAACAACATGCTGTCGACTTCGGCTCATGGTCAAGAAAAGCCATCCGCGCATCCACGTCACTACCAACAAACTCTGTGCTGAACTACTCTTCCTTTTTTGCCAGGGCACGGTCGCCAGATCTTCTCAGCCCTGCCAGCACCGACACCTTCTCGATCTCCGAGCCTCGGAGTTTCGGATGAGCTGTGCAAGCTGCAGCTCTGATCTCGTCTTGACGGCTCTAGTGCAACTCACTGCCGTTACGATTCGCAACCCGCTGCCATCCAGACAAGAGTCGTGAGAAGCAGACTCGCAAGTCCCCGGCTTGTGGGTTTGCCTCTGATGTTGCCGCGCCCACCTTAGGGAGGTTGTCTACAAAACCGGGAGAAGCTCATGATGGACTCCGTCTTTTGGAGGGCCGCACATGTGAACAAAATACTTAGGATCCACGTGAAAGTGGAAAAAATTCCAAACTCGACTGGTCTCTAGACAATTCCACGCGTTGAGCCCATACGTGCTTGTGTCCGATGTCCACGTGTCCTTGCGCGTCCAGCCTGCGGGGGATGAATTGGCAGCCTACACTGCCTCATAACTGGAGGAAGCGGGGCACCACGTAGCTCAAGTCTAAGAACTTCCAAACCCCAAACACTCAATGTCCCCCAACGCTGCAGAACCCTTGAAGACAAAGCCTTGGTAGGTTGTGCCAAACTTCGACGTCATGGGGCCACTCGGTACCCTTGGAAGTGGCTGCCGAGCAACCTTGCCTTGGCACCACGCTAAGAACTCTGTCTCGTTACTGGCTATACTGTGGACCCTTTTGTTCAAAAGCATTGGACTACACTTATGTGATGAACCGGAAGGCCTCCAGAAGCAAACAGAGAACCTCGTGCTCCCTGACTTGCTACGATCTGAACTTAAGCCCTGTGCTTGCTAAGTCCGTGACCTAGTTTTGCTATCGGCGCGGAACCGGTCCTGGGCGCTCGCTATACACTGTACCACAGATTGCACATGCACTCCAGCGATAAGGAGTACTGTTGGAACTACAAACATGCAGGCTGTTGCAGACGAATTGTCGTCTCAAAGAGTTCGTCTCCGCTTTGTGGCTTGAAAGTTTCTAGCGTCACACCACCCAGTGAGACTCCACTTGGTCCGCCCTTGACATTGCCTCAGCTGCTGCCCTAGCCCGGAGTAGCAACATAACACTAAATTTCCAGGACAAAAACGCAATCAAAGAATCAAACAACTCGCCCTGGCGCTGTAGCTTCCACCGAAAGGAAGGGTTGGGATGTTCGCTGCAGGTGCGCCCTCCAGCCATTCGACCTCTGCTGCTCCCAGTACATAAAGCACGTCATCCAAACAACATGCTGCAGCACAGAGGCCTCGCCTTCTGGAACACGTTGTCCGGCAACCAGCTCCAATCCTTGCTGATTATAGCAGTGCCAACGCGTGTGGTCTGATACATGCAAGGCTTGTCTTGCAGCGTCCTGGGTCAAAGGTTCAAGGGGCGTGCTAAATCACAAGCCTGGCATCAGGCCTTGCATGCCTTGCACTAAAGCGGTACGAGGCACCCACTACGACAAGATACCGAGAATCAAGCCCGATCTGAAAGCACTAGCCAGATTCAAAGAATGCCATGGGATAGTCGCATGCGTTGCAGCATCGCTGCAATGCCTCCAGGTCTCTGCAGGGCTCCCTTGAAGTCTACTGCTCCAGCCAGTTGACCAGTGGCGGCACGGAAAGGAGCCTTGATTGCAGATCTGCAAGATGAGACAAGCTCAGTGGCCCCCCAGAGTGGCCGCTCAAGTGAGGTTTGCTCAACTGCTTGCTCCGCATATGTGTACCAGGCGTGTTTTAGACACTGAGCCGTAAGCACAAACCACACAGGCCAGGTAGCAGGAAAAGTCTTTGTGCTTCATGTCGTCATCGTCGTCCCGCTTGAGTCTTCGTCCTGGAGCCGCCACTCACAAATACTTGCATCTGACGTACTTAAAGCATTGCTGCATCTTGCAGTAGCTTCTACAGGAACCGCACTTACCGCAGCAAGAAAAAGACTAGAGCGCCAACAGCGGCCTTGCAAAAATCGCATCTCGCGATTTGTAGCGAGAGCCTGGCAAGCACAAAGCATGCAGCTGCACGTTTTCTCATATGACTCATATGTAATCTATTTAGTTTAAACCTTTTCCTGGTGTCAAGCATAGGCATGAAGCCCCAAAAATGGAAAGTGCCGCATACCTCCTGCCTCCGTAGAGTTGTCAGGCTCCTCCATCCCTGTGACCTCTGCAAGCTCCTCCCAGCGCTGCGCAAAACGTCAAGCTGCTTGGCTACGATATGCCACTCATAGGAACAACCTTGGCTTGCTGGAGTAATACCAGAAACCGGCCTGCAAGAACATGCCAGTAGATGTACGCGGCTTTGACGGGTGACAAGTTTTATCTCGTCCAACGTACAGCCTCTCAAACCTGCGGAACAGGCAAGTCACCAAGAAGCATGAAGAGTCAGGGCATTGCCGAGTAGCTGCACGCGTCCAGGGGAATTTGCGCCGCTGCAACATGCAGCTCGCTTTCCCTGGGCAAATTTCGGTACACACGCTGAAACCTCTGCAGTAACTTTACCTGAGCATCTGAATAATCTGGGCTCAATGCGGCGTCAGTATCTTGAAACGCTGCTTGAGGACATAGCACCGTCGTGACCGTCACTGACTGCAGAAAGGCAAACGAGGATTTCCCTCCAGCCCCTAACATCAAATGGCCTTCTGAGAGTCCCTGTCTTGTTGGAACTGATACATCTGAACAGACCTCCAGCCAACATTCTTCTGCAGCTAACCGCACCACTCGGGTTGGCCGCAAGGGAACGGGACGTCGTGAGTGCGAAATCATCGCTGCTGAACAGGCTCTCTTCTGCTAGTTGAGGCAAGGTGCCACGAGAACGCGGCAGCCTGAATGCTTCCCTCAATTGCCGGCTCCAGCTCTTTGATGTTGAATGCGCCTTCCTGATGCGAGGCGCAGAAGGAGCCTTTCTGAATTCCTACCGGTCTGATCGACAAAGAAGTGCTTCCGATCACCGATGCCTTGCGCACGTCGGTCAATGTCTTCAGGTTGTTGAAAGGGCAAGCCAAGTAAATCTGGGCAGGGCACGGCGCTGCATGCAGGTTAAAAGGCTATATAGAGAACTTTCCACTCAAAGATGTCCCTGCAATAAGAGGTTGTCCCGATATGTGTTGAAGGCATTTCCTGCCTGTTACTGGGCCAGCATATAGCTAGGAATCCAAGACTTTGACATCCAAGACTACGAAATGCTTGCGGAGCAAGTGGCCAAGTCCCCGTCCTTCACCTTGGAGAAATCGCAACTGCTGCACCTCAGCGCTGAACATGCTGAAGATTAACGCATTGCAGTTTGCAGGCAGTCAACAATCTAAGAGTGTGGCGAAGCATCTCCCTTGCAAGGTTCGAAGGCACCCTGCCAGACAGGTAGGGTAGGGCAGTCACATTGACATTGACACACCTTTGCACACCACACCGCGATCACACATTTGCAAGTATTTTCTCTGTTTGCTGTTAGATGATGACCTGGTAGCACTTGAGCTTTCATGCGCCTTCCCAGCTGCTTCCAGCACCTGTAGTCAAGATAGAACCTTCTGATCATCACTGCGTTTCTGACTTGCAGGGGCCTTCACATCAAAAAACAGTGCAACCTCTGGAAAATATGGCGGGCCCCGCAGTGTAACAACCCAGAAACCATGGCTTGGCTTCTTCAAGCCCTGTTTTCCCATCAATTGGACACTGCAGGCGTCAAAAGACTCCTGTACCCCTCCCCTTGTAACACCTAGCACATCCACCAAAGAATCTCAAATATGTCTCCCAGGCACTTGCAATGTCTTGACATAATCGCCCTCTGTGTGCCAAATGACCTTGCGCCAAGCGCTCTCCAGGGCACTGCAAAGTGGCATCATCGGCTCGCAACCCCTCCTATAAGCGTGAACCAAAACAACATGTAAGGCAAGCATCATAAGGAGCGATGACAATCAGCAGGATGCCCACGCAGATTGCACAACATGGATGGACAGGACCTGGAAGTGGATGATCACACAGCTAGTAGCTCAGCAGAAATTTCTCAGAAGTGTTTAAGATGCAGTGACTGAGGGCCTGAGTCATCATTGTCATGAGATCGCTCCACCTGCAGCAACCCCAAGCTTCATCTGCCTTCTCAATCATGTGACTTTAGTGTCACAGTGCTCATCTGACAAACGTGCCTGGAAATTCATAACCAAGAAAAGCCGAGCACTTCTCAAACAGGTTAAGATTTTGAGCCAGTGGCTCTGAAATCAGCTGCCCGATCGAGAAGTTAGGGTACACTACCAAGGTCAGGTACAGAGGCCCATTTGAGTCGTAATTTAGCAGGCTCGGATCATATGTGGATCTATTGCGAGCTTGATTGCTCATGTGGCTTTTCTACTGCCATTTAAAGCACAAGGATACCATGTGATGCAGCAGTTTCCGCTGTGCTTCCAGGTCATCATGCAGAAGCAGATGGAAACAGCAAAGACACAGCTTCTGGCACGTCCTTGATACCTTTGCTGAATACGGACAGCTGTGCGCGACACAGCGCGCCAGACCTGACAAGTCCCAAAAAAAGACGCCCAAGATGGACGGTGGAAAAAAAAACACGATAACTATTTGGAAGCTGAAGTTGCACACTGGCCACAAAGCTTGCCTTACAGTCTAACCTGATGCTTAGCTCTGAGCTCGTCCAGCTCGATCGCAAAGTCTGGAGGAGGAACACCAACAACGTCCCAGGTAAGCCCTGAGTGGAAGCTAGTGGTGAGTCACGCTTGTTGCAGCGCCTTATAGCAAGAAGCCTGTGAATCTCCGAGCTTTTGCCTCGGTTGCTTCTGCCTGAGCAGCATTACAAGCGGGTGCCAGCTCACCTGGCTTTGTGAGGCCTGTTTCCTTCAAGTAGTTCTCACTGGGCTTCTGGCTTCTAGAAGCTCTTGATCGACGACTTCGTCGGGTTTGGCACTTGGCCTCATACTCATACCCCATGTTTTTCAAGCCGCTATCAACTATTCCACGATAGAATGGGTGAATCTGAGCCTTGTCTTTTTCCGCTGCAGATCATTGCAGTTTGCGCTGTAGCAAGTCAACCCTTAGCCCTTGGTGTTCTGATACTCTCCCCGCAGCTGCTCGTAGCGCTGTAGATCCTGAATGTGGGGGTTTCCCAAATTTAGGGTAACTTCTTGGCAGTTCCGTTAATTGGGTCTATAGTATCTTGGGGTCTATATTGGGGTTCCCCTATGTTGGGAAACTACCATATTAGGCCACGGTTTCCGTCACAGGACATGCAAGAGATCCAGGGACATCAAGCTTGAATGGCACACAAATAGCAAAGATTGGGTACCACCAAGTTTCTTCCAAGGGCACGGAAGGCTGCAAGTTCGACAGCGCCTGCTGGAAGTGCCTTGCAGACTGAGCAGCAAGGCATGGCCTTGTTACCTTTCCTCAACTTGAGATAGAAACATCGTACAATGATACACAGTAATGCATAATTACGCATGCGGCAAAACATGATGCAGGCCGCATGAGAACCCAGACATTTTGCCAAAGTCATCCCCATCATACGCCATGACAATTAACATGGAACTGCGAGCGTTTGTTACCGCACGCCGACCTCAAGCCGACCCGGACTTGCAGCGGATGTAGCAAGTCAAATCCGGACCTCAGCTTTTTGCAGGCACTATGTGGAGTGAGGGCCGGCATTCAAGGGAACAATAGTCCCATGCCTCCCGATATAACCTGCCAGCCCCATGAATAAGAAGCATTCCCTAAACGCTACCGTTGTGCAATGGGTTTCATGTTTGTTGTCAGGATGTGGGGGGGTGGGGGGCGGGCATTATCAAGAGAGCCCGAGATCATTCCAAGACTAAATGAAACAAAGGAAACCGCACCATGTGTGAAAACAGTATACAAGAATAGGGAAAGCGGAACGAGATACAGTGCTACTGCAGGAAGCCCTTCTGCTGAGTCAGCTGCAACCGCCTCAATGCAGGAGCCTCACTGGAACCTGTTCTCGGATGGGCAAGCCAGCCTCGGCAAGGGCCACACAAAGAATAGAGACGCAAGAGCCAAGCCATCGTCACGTCTGCTCACAACAACATCGAGAGTAAAGAATCATGAAATTGAAGGTCCGCGAACAACCCTGAAGGCCCAGTCAAAGTCCTTGCGGATACCAAGTCTTTCAAAAACAGGGGAGACCAAAAGAATCCTGAGATGAGCCCTAGTCTTCCTGCAACACATTTCACACATTTTAGTAAGGTGCGTCTGGACATATCTTCGAAGACGTTGTCGGAGCAGCAGGCAAATGCAGCACAACCTTAGCCACAAGCATGAGAAGCATCACGAATTGTCGTGGCATCTAGCCGCGCAAGCTTTTGAAGTCAAGAAGCTTTCAGGGCCGCCAGGGCAGTGTGCAAGAATGAAAGCCCCCTGCGGGTAAGGTTTTCAATGTTTTGTGCCGGGGTGCACCATCTTGGCAAACCCACCGCCAGCATGATCCTAATTGTACGTAGGTCCTCCCCCAAAAGAAAATTGCACAGTGACTGGTGAAGCCACCATGACTCAAGCCTTGGCGGCATATAGCAGCAAAGATGTCATTCGTTGAGGCCCACCCTCCTGCCAGAGTTGCAAAACATAGTGCATCAATGGAGTCGTTGAGACACCCAGACACCCACAGCTTCACGTACTTGCCATGAAGCGCGCACCATGACACACAACATGAGATATGTTGGAAGACTGGAAGACAAGGCTTTGAAAGCGCTGCAGGGTGGACAAGGCCTCCACACTTGCCTCTGGAAACCTGATCAAACAGAAGCTGGCTTCACAAAGTCGCGGCTCAATGGGAACAGAAAAACCTTGCCACGCCCAAATTCACAAAGACCTGCTCAAGACAATTTCCGCCAAGACACAACTGCACGAGTGGCTCACCCGGAGAAGGGCTCAGTTGCAACCAGGCATCCACAGTTCGCGGGACCGGCAGGCTTTTACCAAGATGAAGCTCCAGGGCGTCCAAAAACAACAGAAAGGTGCTGATCGCAGTTTGCAACATATCAGCGGCTTCATGCAGCTTTGCGATGTGCTCACGCTGTGCGATTCCATAAGCGTCGGCACACAAGACGGATACATCGGCTCCAGTTAAGTTAGGCGGACATGCCTCTGCAACTGCAGCCAAGGGAGTTAGAGCGCGGCTTGCATCCCCATTTGTCGGGGCAGCCTCTTCCAGCACAAACTTTCGTGTAATTGCGGAAAGCAGGGGTAGCTTGTCAGCTGCGATGCCGAGATAAACCATGCGGTCTAAGCGTCCTGGCCGCAGCAAAGACCTGTCTAGCAAATCGGGTCGATTTGTAGCCCCGACCATGAAGACAGTGGATGGCATCGTGTCCAGCTCCGTCACTAACTGTGACACCACTCGATCCATGACCCCCCCAGAATCACTGCCTCGACCGCGTGCAGGGGCCAAAGAGTCAAGCTCATCGAAGAACAGCACGCATGGTGCCAAATCTCTTGCGTTCTCAAACAAAGATCTGACGTTCTTCTCGCTTTCCCCGATGTACATGGACAAAAGCTCTGGCCCCTTCACGCTCAGAAAATGAACTTTGCATTCAGTGGCAACTGCTTTTGCCAGCAGGGTCTTGCCAGTGCCTGGTGGCCCGAAGAGCAATACACCACTCCGGACCTTCTGGCCTTCGAACATCTGCCCCTGCGACAGTGGAAGCGTGATGCAGTTCATGATCTCTTCCTTGGCATCTTGCAGACCACCGACGTCAGCCCATTGTATGGAGGAAGCAAGCGTCACAGCCACCTTAGAACCGCCTTGCAACCGCTTCACAGCACGCTCAACAGTTTTCTGCACCTCAGAACCTGCGGCAGCCTCCAAATCACAATCTGCGACATGCATGGCCATCTCCGCGCACACTGAACGTAAGTCGTTGTAAGATAGGCCGGCTGTAAGCTTTGTGACGACAGCGAGAACAGATGGATGATCATTCTTTGCGTCGTGAGCCGGAGATAGCGTCCCGTTTGGGAGCATCTTGGAAGGTGCCTTGGGCTGCGCTTGCTCCATCAGCTTGCCAATGGCAAACTTTCTTGCGCTTTCGTTCGGTCTGGGCAACGCCAACTCTTGACTAAAGATCTGACGAATGGGACCCCCCAAATCATCCAAGCTTTCGCAAGATCCAGCTAGAGCTAAGAAGGTGCTGCGAAGCCCTGACTGGGATCGAGCCTTCTGCAGGGTGCTATACACAAAATCTTCCACGCGGCGCTGCTGCAACAAGGTGGCAGCAGGTGACATTGTTGGCCCGGAGCTAGAAAGGGCCTGCAGCCTGCGCAAACACAAAACGCAAGGAGATGAAGCTGCCGCGAGGTCAAATGCTTCAGCTATTCTAGTTTCAAGCGCGCCCAGCCCTTCTGTGGCAAGAGCTGTGCAGTTCACCTCAAGCAAATGTAGACCAAGGCGTTCGCACACGCCGTGCCACAGGACACGTTTGCCACATCCACGCGGCCCCGAAACCAAAACTGACGGTAGATCTGTTGTAGTGTTGAGCTGCCATGCACGAACGCCAGGAGCCAGCATTCCCAATAATCGTTCAGTCGGTCCGTGCAATGATGGCAAGGGCTGGGGCGGAGCCTGGCAAAACAAATGGCTTGTGATGTACGGCAGGCTGCGAGCCTGACTCTGACCTTGAAGCACAATCTCTGCAGTGCTGCTGTCTGCGAAGAAGCTCGCGCTCTGGTTGTCCTGCCCTTTGATTTCCTCCACTTTGAAGCTAAGAAGGCGGCAAAATGCCGTGCCATGCAAGGGATCTATTACGAACTGTCTTGCACGGCCCACACAAGCGGCCATCTCGTAGGTGTCATCCCCTTGACCATCGCTGGCAGTGACCTGCCGTAACGCTGTCTTTTTTGCAGGGTCTGCTGGCTCCTCCACTTCACAGAGCGCATCTGGCAAACCATCCATGGGGATGCTAAAGACTTCGCCGCGCCGCAACACACGCGGCACGTGAAAGAAGGTTCGCAGTGCCTCTTCACTTCGTCTCCGCATTTGGGCTGTCTCCTGACCAGCGGATCCTGAGACAGACGAAAGGACAAGACGGGAACACTCCGGGGGTGCCTGGCCTTCTCTAAAGCCAACAGAGACTTCTGTGCGGCCCGGGGTTGCCCCCAGCAACTCCAGAAGCTGTGCCGGCAGATGAATCAAAGGCAGGTCCCTTCGTTTTCGCCACGGTGGGGGCGGACAGACCACAACTTCTTGCGAACCCACTAGCTGCAGCCAGCAAGGGTCATCAGCCGTGAAGGAGTTCGGCTGCGACGCGACAACCAGAATCCAGTCGCCGAGCTGCGCACCGAGTTCCGACAACAACTCCTGGCTGCATTCAAACACATCGTCTATCGCATGAACTGGTACAGCCCTGCATCATGATTGTCGCGCACATTGCCTTTCAAGCCGCTTTGCGCACCTCATACGAACATGAACACTCCTGCTAAAAGATGTGTCACTGTGACCACTGGGAATCGTGTTTCAGCAATACACTGTCCTCTGAGGCGCATGCCTGGCAAATAGCTGCCCATGCTCAACCAAAATACATGCACAGCGCTTTGGAAGAAAGTAATGCAGGAGCACAGAACTTGTTTGTTCCTCACACGGTGCATTCCCAGTAATCCCCCAGTGTCCTTTGCCTATATGCCTTCTGACCTACCATCACGTGTGTGTGCCTCATGAAAGGTGTCTCGTCGGTGCTGTTCTTGACGGCTGACAGCGGATGCGCTGCTCAGTGGGTGCAATAACCGACCCACCACTGCAGCCGCATACCTGCAGACAGGGCGTGTTCATGGCATTGCAAGGGTCTGGGGGAAGGGGCATGGAATTTCCGCTTGGCCTGTCTCTCCTGCAACCCTGTAGACTGCCTTCCTCGTACAAAGCAAAGATAACACTAGCTTGAAGTTTTAGGACATCAGTGGGGAGAGCTAATGCCTAGATGCAAATTTCACCACAAATTGCTCCTTGACTAAATTTGGATGGAGCTAGCAACTGATGGCTTTTGAATTGATGCTCGCCAGACAACATGCTGCGGCTAGTGCAACAAGATTTCGTTCCTTGCAAGCAAGCAGCTTGGTTTGATGGGAAGATGCAGCTCCATTGAGCATCGTTGCTGCGAAGCACTTCCATCAAGGACACAACAATGTGACAGTGTTTGTCATTCATCTTCCTCAATGCCACGGTCCGTGCTTGCGCGTTCTTGTGCTATCCGCGCATTGTACAACTGCAGCTGGCATGAACTGCGTCAATGTTGCTCGCAAAGCGCATGCACGCTGCATTCGAGCTTGAGCCCAGAGCTGGCACGCTTGACGTTTGCAGTATGCTGGCGCGGATGATATAAACGTTTGGCATGAGCGCCCGGCGAAAAAATGCCAATGAGCCCAGCAGACCCAGCAGCGCCTAACACCTTGAATGTGTCAACAGCCTGGTTCGATTCTTCATCCGGAATGGCCCGAAATTCTTGGTGCATGCTGAATGAGTGCCTCAAACCTCATGTTTGCTGAGGCATGCACTTCCTTGGATTGGTAGTGTCTCCAGGCAGAACCTTGCAATTCAAACTGGCCTCTAAGATTGTTGTCTCGATGTCACCCAATTAACTGGCATCCTCAGCCCGCAACCACCGGCTGGAGCAATTGGCTTTGGTGCAGTGGTCCTTCCAAACAATCGTTTCCATGGCCGGCAAGCCCGAGCCATCCATGCACACCATGCAATTTCCACACTTGCTTTGCAAGTAACGGACAACATGATCTGATCTGTAAGAGCCGGGCTTGCTCATGGGGTCCACTGACACCCGCCGCCGTGGGTCGGGCACCCAAGCGTCCCGTCAGCTCACACACATAGCCCTTGCATTCCACTCCCTCAACTATTCAGCACCATGAGCCATGCAGAACATGCAAAGCGCCCACATACACAAATGCGATATTTCTGTGTTGGGACACGCAGTTACCATATCTGAGTTTTTTAGGCTGCTGTTTATGAACAGGCTTTTGCTTCCCGCTACGCTTGCTAGGATTTACCAGGAAGTGCGGAGGTACCCTGCCCCTCCACTTTTGACGGTGACTTTCTGGAAAGTGCGATTGTTTTTGCTGACGATGTAGCGTGCCCATTTTGATTGTAAAAACATTTAGAAGCGTAAGGGACATGAAGGTACCTCTACAAGGTGAGAAAACTTCTTCACATATGCCAAGGTATGGCGCTTGCAAATGCCAATGATTTTCTTCTTGTCTCCTCCAACTGCAAAACGTGGACGAAGATGAGAACACGAGACTCTTGCTAGATCGCATGGATGCGGCAGGCCTCCTGTTTGTGATGGTAAACAAGGTGCCGAAGGCACCCCTTCCCCCACAAAAAGTGTTGATACAGCATGCTAGGTACAGAGTTGGGATTGGTGGGTGGGGCCGGCCACCCAGCTTCCAAACCAGGATAAAAATAGGAACGCGATGCCTTGGTAAACCTGTCGTTGAGATGTGATAAAACATCTTAGGCTTTGTGTTGGTTTGCTGGCTTCAAATAAAGGGGTGGGGGGTTGCACACAAATGAGCACACGTACCGATTCTTGCCGTGTTTGCACCAGCAGTTAATACACAACCCAACACAATTATGATTACATTTTGTTATCCAAGTTTTGCTAGAAGGTAGGGCGCTTAGGATTTGGAGGCTTACGGTTTCAAAGTTCGGGGTTAAAGTTTGCGGTTTAGGGACTAGGGCTTGGGGCTTCGGATTGCAGATCGCTGAATCTGAACTCCAAGTCGGAAACCTTTTGAAACTTTTCAAGCTTCAGGACATTTGACAACGGATGAAAAGTGAAAATTTTCTCGTGCTTGGTTAGGGAGTCCTATGATTTCTGCAAACCAAAATGTGAGGGCGCTCCACGCGATCGCTCACTTCCAGCCAAAATTTCAGGACACTCTACAGCGATAGCTCAAATTGACATCGAATGAAATGTTAAATTTCAATTTTGATGTGAATTTGGAGATCCCCATGCGATTGCTTAGTTGGGCATCACAACGTGAGAAAGCTTACGCTTTGTCACGGAACTCGGAAATGCGAGCACACTCCATGCAAGAGCTGTAATCTGCTGAAATTCGTGACAATGCTCCACGCGAGAAGTCAATCTGCGAAGATGCAGACCTTCATACATGACAGCAATAATCGGAATAGAAATGAACTAATGACCCGAATTTAGGCTAAAAAAAGCTGAGGGTTTGTTTAGGGCTTTGGGAGGCTTAGGGGTTTCAGGGTTTCTAAAGCATTTTTTCAAGCTCACGGTTTTTTGCAGTTTACGGTTTTAAGGTTCTGGGTTTTGGAAACGCTTGGGGTGTTTGAGGTTCAGGATTCAAGCGTTTGGGGCTGTAGTGTTTAGGAATTCTACGGTTCAGTGTTTTTAGGGTTTGGGGTTCCTAGGGTCCCTAGGGTTAAGGGCTTGTAGGGTTTAGGGTTTTTTTCAGGCTTGGTGGTTTTCAGGGTTGTTAGAGCTATCGGAGGTTTGGAAGTTGTAGGGTTTCACGGTTTGGGGTCTTCACGGTTAGTCTTTAAGGTTTGTGGTTTTTGGGTTTGTAGTAGGGTTTTGAGTGTTGAGGGTTTTGGGCTTTACAATATTGCGGAGGGCTAAAGGACCGTAGGGTTTTCAAGGGCTTAAAGGTATTGTTTAGGATTTTAATGGTGCGTTTGATTTTAAAGCATTTGTTGTTTTCAGGGGCGTCAGGATTTTTAGGGTTGTGCGGGTTTGGGTTTTTTGGGTTTGGGGTTCTTAGCGTTTGTAGGTGTAAGGTTGTAAGGGTTTGTAAGGCTTCGATAATTCAAAATGTTAAAATTTTTGGGGCTTTAAGGTTGCTAGGGTTCAGTGGCTTTAGAATTCTGAAAGCCGTGCAAAACGGCAGAAATCGAGCGTCCGCCCTGGCTGCGCGGTGAGGTACGGGTCATCCTGGAAGGCGTACAAGCGCTCGCCCGCTTGAAGCCGAGCATTGAGCTGGAGCAAGGCGGCGTGCCGCCCCGGCGCATGCAGCCCAGGCATGAGGGGATCGCCCTGTTATCCGCCTTCCGCCTGGTGCCTGCTGCCGTTTTGGTGGAAAAAGCACGGCCTGGTTTGACCGTAAAACAGCCGCACGACTGGCAGCAGGCCTGGGAGAATGGCATGCAGGTGGCATGTGGCATGCCCGCTCTCGAAATACGGCGTAAACCCCCACCCGATCAATGCTGAGCGCTGTGGTGTGCGGATCACACATGTTTCCCTGAAGACCTCTCGCAACTGTTGCGCTTTTTTTTTCACGACAAGCCATCTCACAGCATCCCTTTCGATCAAAGCGCACACGCCATACTCCGGTCATGCGACCGATGCATACCCTTACCAGCACGTCTGCCCTAACAAGCCTTTCTTTCCGCAGCGCACCTGAAGGGGTTAATCGTGATCTCGTCATCGAACAAAACAAGCAAATGCTGGTTGACGCCCAGACGGCCCAGCTGCGGCTGTCCGGTTGGGATGCGACGAATTCACCCGTCGAGAAAATTTCTTCAGAAAGCCTTGCTCGGAGCAGCAAAATGTGTGGGGGATGCGGCTACGACCAATGGTCCTGCAACCCAATTCTTCGCACCCACGCCCAAACTGTGACCTTGCTGGGGAAGCCCAGCACAAGGCCACGCGTGCTGTTGCCCCCACGCACCTGGGCGAGCGGCTGCAGCCAAGAGCGTGACAGAGACTCAACGCGCTCCGAGACCCCGCAAGCAGCCGCCGCTCGCGCAGCTACCCTCAGACCCAGACTTGGCAAATTAGCTGGGGTTGCCACTCATGTTAATCAGGCAATGCTTGTTGGCCTATCCTTGCCGTGCAAGGCGGGGTGCGCCTGGCCATCTGAACAACAACATCCGCGACACAAATGAGAAAAGCTTCCAGCCATAGATTTCCTTGCCCTCACACCTGGCCAAGCGTATGCTGTCCAACCCATGGCATTTGCGCAAGATGCCTCGGAGATCCTCGGAGCTGGCAGGCGGGGACTGCAGCACTCGGATTCCGCTCCCTTGGTCCTGTGTAGGACGTACCGGCTGCGGCGTACCGGCTGCAGTGTGGCTACCTCCGCCCCGCTGTCGTTCTGGACGTTGATTGGCGCGGGCCGAGCCTGATTTTGAAGCCCGCCATCCCGCGAGCCCCCGGCCTTGTGATTTGGCGTATTGCGCCGCTGCATCCGCTACGGAGTTGGGAGGGCGCAAGCGGCAGCCCTTCGCACGATGTCAACGGCCCGCGCCTCGCCCGCAAAGCGCGCCAACAATGCATGTTGCCGGCTGCTGAATATTGCTGTGTAACGTGGGTCTGCGCGGCGGCTTGATTGGGGTTGGCGACGCTATTTGCGCAAGACGTGTCAGGGCTGTTGGGCTTGTGGCTGCCAACCCTGATGCCTCGCACTGCTGAATACCGGCCAGCAGCCCCCTATAGCCGGGCAATGGTGCAACGCACGTTTTCCTTGCTGGAACTGGGTTCTGCTTGTGGGCCTCTAGCCCCGTGCAACAGAAACGGCACGTGGCAGCCGAACAGCCCCTGACCCGATGCATGGGCTGCGGCAGGAAGGCTGACAGAACTCCAGCCTGAGCCTTATTTGCTTCGCATATCCTTGGACAATGGCCATTGTGCGCTGGCCTTGCGAACAGTGTGGGGAGACCGCGGGCGTAGCGAATGCGAGAGGTTGCCTCACCCCATTTTGCAAGCGGACATTCCCCAATCAGAACTCCGCTGCATCGTAAGGCGTTGCAAGCGCGCTCGCGCGGTCTAAGGGGGCATCTGGCTGTAAGCGCGTGGGCGGTCGGGGATGGCTAGCCAAGCTTCCTGCTGGCCTCTGATGGGTCGTTTGGGAGGCCTTTTCCCAATCAACCCTTACCATGCGAACGGTGCCGCTTTCCGTATGCTGGGGCGGGTCAGTGACACTCGCCTCGGGAAACTGTGCCCTCGGGACGTATCGTGAAAAAATGCGAAAAACATCCCAGATCTGATGCATTTGGGCGTGATCTCCGATAAGGTTTTCTCTTAAACCCCTCGGACTTTCGATGTCTGCACGATGTGCACGGGGTCGCTGCCCAGGAAATCGGCCATTCAATCCGTCGGCGTGCGTGCATTCTGCATTTGCACCGCTTTAAATTGGAGCGTAAAAGCAACATTCCCCCTTGCGTCCAGGATGTCAGACACCATTGCAGAGCCTTCAGTGCGCTGACGATTACTTAGCCCCTCAGGAACCCTTTCACTGCCCTGCTCACCCCTGCTCAGATCTGCCCTCATGCCAATCCCACCATGGGGCTTCTCATCGCCATCCATCGCCGTTGCCAGGATGTGATCTTAAGCGTGCTGTGCTCTCGATGCCTCCAATTCCGCTTCTTCTTCCCGACGTAAAGCTTCCATCAAGCAGTCTTCCTCCAATTGTAAGCAAGCAGGATCTGGGCACCATGGTAGGTCAAGGTTGGTGTCCGGGCATGTCCCCGCGTAGGCCTTAACCTGATCCCTGCATATCCGATGCTGCGTCCAGCTATCTGCTCTGCAGGATCTTTCATCTTGTTCCACATCGCTCCACGCGATGAGAAGGGACTCCAGCATCTCGGCAAGCTCGTATGCCACGAAACTTTCCAACTTCCATTTTCTGAGCATGTACCGAACTTGGCTGACATGGTCACCCACCTGATGCTGCAGCTTTTCGGTCTCCACGGCTCGTTGGAGACGGCGGAAGAACAAAGCATTTTTGCCCTCTTGTCCCTGGATCGGCCAATCACATCCATCACGCACTGATTGCCCCAGCGAGGTTGTTGATGTTCTCTGCATAAAGTCAGCCGTGTTTCCCTCCTTTTCATTCCACGATGCGATTGCCAACCTCCACCCTTTCTGTAACAAGTCCATTGCGCGCGCACTGCGTTTGCGCGCCCACTTTGGGCACTTCCTTCGAATCCTTACCCAGGGGTTTAGGGTCCAGGGTTCACGGTCTAAGGGTTTAGGGGTCTAGGGTTTCGGGGTTCAAGGTTCCGGGTTCAGGTTTAGGTCTAGGGTCTATGGGGCTTAAGAACTCGCGTCGCGACGGTACGTGACACATCAACAGGACGGTTTGTTCTTGCTTTTGCCTGCCGCGGCCGCAGCCGTTGCCCTTCACTAGCAGCAGCACAATCGGCTGTCATCCTTGTCCCGTGGTCAGAATGGGGATTCCATGTGCACGGGCAGCGGTCGAAAGTAGCACCGGCCAAGCTGTATGCGCTGGACGGCCGAGCGGCTGTCGCATGGCCCACCGTCTTCAGTGGCCCTGAGGTGATTGCAAATGCGGCAGTACATGGCCGGATAGGGGCCCCTATGTCACCTTGAGTTCGGGCAAAAAACGGTTGCGGGCATGGGAACAATGAGACAAATGGGGTGGTTACTGCATTCATGTTTTTTTTGGTTTTGCGGACCGTTTTCCGATCTGTTGTTAGCCATCTGCCCTAGGTTTCCGCCTACCTGCGCTGCCCTACTCGCCTCTCAGAGGGAGTCGGCTCGGCCCTGCAGGAGACACGGGGTGGAGCAGGCGCTGGCCACGCGCAGCCCAGCGCCATGCTTGTGACCGTTTGCTGGACTGCGACTGCCAGCATACCCCACTAACGCCTTGACCACCCCGCAGCGGCGGCTGTCCTGACAGCGGGCGGGGCCCGGTGCGCAAGGTCCCGTACAAAGCGCGCGCCGCCTCGCCATTCCAGCGCCGCCGCGCCGACTTCGGATCCCAGCACAAGGAGGCGTAGGGGTCCAGCTCGGCGCAGTTCAGGGTAGGTGGCGTGTTTGCGGCGCTCGGCCGTGCGGAGCGCTGACCCATCCCATCTCCGCGGCGCCGGGCTGGGGCTGGCCTGCGCAACCAATTTTTTTGCCGCTGCGTGGTTGGAGCACGACCTGACCTGACCCGAACGCAAGGTCTGGAAAAAGGAAATGGTCTCACATCACGCTGTCAGTCAGTTGTACATCACCGCTGATACTCGCGACACCGCTGACAAAAATGTAACTTTAGTTTTCTGCGTTACAAACCTTGACTTGGTCCCCACAGCGCGCTCATTGCCCCTTGTAGGGCTCAGGTTCCCGGTGCGCACACGGATGGTACCAGCCAGTTTCGGCTAATGCGCGGCAGGGCACATTGGAGCGGGTCTATCGGATCTCTTGCCAGCGCAGGTCCGCAAGGCTGGGCGGGGGCTTTCGCAACATCACTGCCAGCGAGCGCTCGCTGCGCAGCCACCGAAAATGAGCCGCTGAACCCATGCACTGGCAGCATGGGCGCGCAGGAAGGCAGCTGCTTCGGGAGCCCAGCGCCTCTCAGTCTCCAGGCAAGGAGAGCAAGGCGCAACAGCAAGAGCGGGCAAACTCAAGATAAGTTTGCCGGCGCTTGCGCTTTGCCGTTGCGAAGAACAGCGTTGGCACGCGGATGCGGCATCCCAGTTTTCGAAATCGGGCTTGGTTGCATCAACCACGATTTGTAACCTTGTTAACCTCATTTTCCCCGGTCTCAACCGCGTAGCTACACAAGACCACTTTGGCGTGCATTGGAATTAAAACAGGTGCTCTGACCAGCTGTCAAAAGAACATTTAACACGCCGCCCTACCTGACAAGCACATGTTTTGCTTAGTGCTTCCAACTGTGTCGCTGCACTCCCCGCCCTCGGACTGTGTCCATCACGGACGTTCGTGCAGCGTACGCTCCCCAAACCGCAAGTATTTTTGCGGTGCTCTCTTTGGAATGTCGTGTTGCACCTTTCTATTCCTGAAATAATTATATGTGCACACGCGTCTTCTGAGGGAGTGAAAGGCAAGCCCCCAAGCGCTGAAAGAAAATGACCCTGCGGGGAAGGCATGTTGCTTCAAGCCATGTGGTATTTTGATCTTCGCTTGAATTTGCAGCCTGCTGTGAGACTGACGTATAGTTGCGCGAAGTCAGCAGTGGTGCATGCAATGGCGTTGGTCGAAAAGGCGCCTGCAAACGCCATGTTTGCACAGCAAACGCATTGCGCGGCCACATGCGAGGCCGCAGCCCGTGCGTCCGGATGTGGCAGGGGCTGTGGATGGGGTCGGGCGCAGCTGACATTCCGCCTCCCTATACGCCACAGACACCTGATGACTGACGCAGCGACCCCAGCGAATCGCTGTCAACCTTGAGCCATCATTGAAACAGGGAGTCTTCATTTTGCAGGCGCTGCTGAGCCTGGCATTGCGCCGGATGCTGCGAGAAGGCTTGAAATTGATACGGGATAGAAAAGATGCAACTGTCGTTATAGCGGGTTGAAAAATGTTTTTTTGTTCGCACCCAGGTTGCTGTTCCGGTCATGAGGTCAAGCACACATGCCGCCAGCGGAACTAGCCCGCCGCGTGGACCTCCTCGCCCAGCAGCAATGGGGCGAATTGTTAGCTGTTGCGTGCGTGTCAGCCGGCTAGAAGCCCCGCTGCAAACAGGCTATGCAGAACACTTCGCACTGATCAGTGATGGGGCCCGGGGAATCAGCTCACAAGGCAAAGAAAGGCCGTCCACTTTGCTCTAACTTCGTCTAACTTCTACCTCCGACCTCCTCTCCAGTCTTGTTTGCTTCCTGCCTCTTCAATGCCTGCTTCGAAGTCTAACCCTGGCCATCTGGGGCATTTCCAGGTTGGGTGGCGTCCAACAATTGATTCCCTCCGTGCTCCGTTGCTCTGTGACCACTTGCTCGTCCCTCGTCGTCGCGGCTGCGCTCCGTTGCTCCGTACTTTGTTGGCCACTAGAGTACTTGCGGTGTCATGCTCAAATGGGGGTGCATTCTCGAAGTTGGCATGTACATGATCTCCAGACTCTAAAGTCTAAAGTCTAGATGTATCGAGAAGTCTTCTTTGGTTATAGTGCTCATGGGAGACAACGGGGATTCTGTTTTGGAGGTCTAACCTTCTCTGGCTGGGTGGTCTCAGGGCATGACAGCCTTACTTGGTAACGACTTTCATGGCAGCGCCTATGCCCCCAGATGCTTACCTTCACGCACCCTGGATTCAAACATGTCTTAATACGGCACGCAAACAGGGTATTGCGCGCAGCAGGTACGGCAAGTACGACTTGACGGTGCAACGCCACATCCATCGATCCCACCATAACGGCGCAACGTCGCAACAGCACACAGCCGTCGTCGTGCCTGCGATGCAAAGGCTGCTATCCAAGCCCGTGCGAACTCTCTGACAATCGGGTCAATCCAACGAAAGATCCGGCCAAAGTCTTTTTTCTCGGCCTGCTATGTCCCGGATTGGAGACTACTGCAGAAAACGGTGGAGCAAGCAGGGAACAGCAAGGTGTGTACTTCATCTGCATGAATCGCAACCTGAGGCCGATTTGAAAGCTCAGAAATTCGTCTTCTCTTCGGGTAGAGCCTGTGCCGTGAGAGCATGGACTGCTCAAGGGGCCAGTCTCATGCGAGCTGAAACACCTTGTAGAAGCTTTGCGAAAACGTGGTCTGTCACAATGTGCAGCTGCTGGCTAGTTTACACTTTCTTTAATCTCTAGTCTTGCAAGCTTGCACAGCTGCTACTGGATCGAGTTGGCAGCCTGTGGGAATGGCCCACGGTTTGCAGGGACGCCAGGAACATCTCGAACACACCGACAACGCATGTCGGGTCCGGGCACGGAAGAAGCCGACGAAGGCCGAGGGCTTGAAGATTTGAAGTCATGGGATCGTCACATCGCCACCATATTCATCAAACGAAGTACGTTCCCAAAGAACTTGCCTGGAGGCTTCGCATGCGCAAATCAGGCCGTTCTTAATCAAACGATTCGTCAAGGCACTGAGGGCCCTGCTGCAAGTTGTGAGCTTGGGTCTCCAAGTTGGCTGGCGAGTTTGGCCACGACGTCTCTGGACGAAGGCTCCCAGGAAGACCTTGCAGAGCGAACTTCCACGCAGATGCGCGAGGCGCCCTCTTCCGCCCCAAAGATGCGAAGCCTCGGCCGTGGTCTAAATACTGTTAGTACATTGCTACGTTACTACGAGAATCTTGTACCCAAGCAAAACCCCACATCAACGAACAATCCCTGTATGCAAACGTGTCGATTACAAGCAGCCTCGCAGGCTCCAGGTCCAGGGATGTTTGCATCACTTCTGTCAAAGTTCGCTCCAAGCTTCCTCGCAGTGGGCGCGCAAGCTGCAGTGTTGCTCGTGTTGGGCCTTCTTGGACAGGGATTTTCTCTGGCAAGGGCGTGCAATCATGGAAGGGCGTGGAAGCTTCGGGCTTCGAAGGAAGCTTGGCCGCTGGAGCGTCTTTCGGTAGAAGCGCATCTGGCGCCTGGACCTGCGGCTGCACCTTGGGCAGCTTGGCAGCCAACTGGGCCAGTAGTTGCTTGGGCTTCTGTGAAGCCACGTTCAGGTCCACATCTCGCAGAGATGACTGGGTTGGAGGGCTGCCAACAAGCCACTGGATCACTCGGATCGATGAAACAGAACCACCTTTTGATCTGAATCGCTCAAAGAGCTGCAGAGCTAAATCGTCCACATCCTGCCGCGGAAAGGAGCCGTCAGCTCCAAGCAGCAAGGCTAAGCCCAAGTGGTCGATCGTGTCATCTGCCTTGGAATATCTCCAGACAAGCTCCTCCAGTTGATGTCGCGCCTGGCCTTGGCGCAATCGCGCCAAAACCTTTGTTTCCAGCTGCCGCAGCTGCGCCTGCCGCAGCTTCACATGCTCCGAACGGCGTCGGAAGAGGCGCGCAAACTTCTCCGCGGGAACTGCATCCAAGGGATCCGGACAGCCTATGGCCAGGAAGACGCCTTCTAGACGGCCCCAGCTCAAATCCAATCCACGGAACTTTAGAGTTCTGGCCACATCCTGTCTCTGCAGCCTCGCCGAGTTTCCAACTTCCAGGAAATCCAGTGCCACGGAACCTGCCTCATCCCCAATTTCTTCAATCATCTGGTCAAAGCTCTCCTGAACTGCAATGATACGTGCACGGAGCTGCTGGAGCTGCTCCAGAAACGTCGGGGTTTCCACCAGAGGAACACCGTTGCTCGGATCTGCTGTCTTCATGCTACACACAACTGCAGACACAACTGCAGATGCCTCGGCTGAGGTCAAGAGCGGCTGCAAGGTTCGAAGAGCCTCTGTGAGCTGTTTCGGTTTAGGCATTTCCTCCAGAGCAGTACCCTGAACACTGTTGCAGATGTCTTCCTCGCAGGACAGGAGTAGCAGGGCCGAGGTGATCTCCTGCGGATCAAGTGGGGTGTCTCGTGAATCTTGGAGGAATTGATCCTGGAGAGCCAGCAGTACTGGGGCCAGCCCAGCATGTGCGCAGACTTGAAGTTTGCCGATGACGACATCATTTATGACTGCGAAGACCTCCAGTTCGCCCTCAAAGATCTTTTTGTAACCCTGCAAGCTCATCATTTCCTGCACAGACTCCTTCTCAAAAGGCTCCAGCACCAGTTTTGCCAGACCACAGAGCTCTGCGCCGCTCCAGAGTTGTACGAATATGCAACCGGGTGTTGGGCCCTTGCAGTGAAATGTGTCCGTCTGAACTTGCCAAATGCTTGCTGCCGACACAGCCGCACCGCTAAAAGACAATGCCGGGGACGGCGACACATCGTAGTTGACTTTCATGCTGACTTCCTGCACTTACTCACGAATCACCAGAAACAAGCCAAACAGGGTGCCAGAGCGCCAAATTAGGGGTCATAGACTGCGAAACGCTCCTGAAACTGGCCCAGCTTCAGCACCGCCCGCAGGTCTGAGAGACTGCCCAGTTGACCCAGGGCGGTGAAGGAACCGACCCAAAGCCTGATATGGATGCCACCTCAGAAGCAAATGTCGTCATCTCAATTCTTAACAGGCCTGCTACCGAAAAGAAGCTCTTAGCCCCCCGGCTCTCATCTGGCGCAGGCCTGGTGACCTCACCTCGCCAACACATCGCACTGCTTGAACCCGCCTTGCCCATGTGGCATACCTCTTGACGCGGTGAGCTCCACCGACAGCTGCAGTCGCCCAATCGTCTCGCTGCCTGGAAGATTCACAAGCCTGCAGATTTACCACAGCGGCTTGCAGATTACCCTGGCACCTCTCTGACCGCCCATCGAACGGAGCTCTGCTTCGAATGGGCAGGCAACCCCTGGGTCCAGTAGAGCCTCAGCCATAAGGGCGCAGCACTTGCAGGCGCAGCTTTTTTCTAGGCTCAGGGCGGCAAACCACAGCAGCTCGGACTGCACAGGCGCGATTGCAAACAACCCTCCTTTTCTTTTTGGTTTGTTTTCATTTCGCCTGAGCCAGCTCTTGCAGCGGTTGGCCCTTTGCTGCTCTACCTGCACATGCTGCAGGAAGGGAGAATATAAGAGCAACGATCATTTGGCGCTGCCTTGCCCCTCCTTGGTTCGCCTGGCATCATTGCCCTTCCTTTCGGGTTTGCTCCCAAGTAAGCTCAGCTGCAACCTGATAGCGTTGCAGTGCCAGATGTGCTCGGACGTGCCCTGCTGCGCTCAGCTTCCTGCGGTAGACCAGCGAGCGCGCGCATCTCCGCGGACCTGCACGTCTTTTGCACCGAGCACGAACCAAAACTTGCTCTGGCAAGGCGGCCCCACTCGGCTTTGCGATGGTAGGACGTGTGCTGGATTGTCAGGAGCCGGCCACCTGAACCACTTTGGAGCACGCTTTAGAAATGTATCAAGTCTTCGAGGAGCAACCTGCCTTCTGGGCACGCAATGAAGATCTCCTCTTTCCCGCTGCCTTGACGTACCGCAGGACTTCTTGCGAGCTGAGAAATTGATAGGGCCCCGGCCCAGGTCCAACACGCAACGAAGCCACAGGGACTCCCCCCTGTCAATGCGTTGATACTAAACTATCTACATGTGCCCCACTCTGATGCTGCCACGTGCCTTAGCTTGCGTGCCCCAACAGCAGAAAGCTCCAGCGATTGCAGCTTCACACCTCTCAAGCAAGCGGAGGCCAAAGCACAACATGCAAGAATGCGCTTGGGAGGTCTTTGGGCAAGCTGAGCTTCGCGCAGATGCCATCGAAGTCTGCAGGGCAAGGTTTCTCCCAGTCAGTCTCTGATACCATCGCTAGACTCATAACATGCCTTGGAGCTGAGGCGCGAGAGGCACGCGGAGGTCGCGGGGTTCAGTCTTTGTCGAAGTCTCAGGCGCCTTGAACTGGAAGCACTCTCATGTCCAAACACAAGCAGCTCAAGCGCCTCTAGCACCTTCTCTTTTGGTTGCAGGTTTTCGCCAGAGTCTGCAACAGCCTTCTCAATACGCTTGCCTCGAGTACGCAGGACACCCTGTGCGCTTTATGATTTCTCATGAGCCTTCCACAGCGTCCCAAAAAACAATTTGAGCGCCCTGCCGGAGCACATGGGGTCCTCGGCCAGGATCAGCTCCAGCTCTGCCACGGCTCGTGTGGAGAGCCTGAATTGCAGGCGATTCTGATGTGCGGCAGAGACTTGCAGGCAAACCCATGAGGAGCTCAGACCGGAAGTTCACGAACTCTTTTTCTTCGTGTCAAGCTTCTGGCAGCAGCGGGACCATGGGGTGGTCCACCCGCGCTCCGGGGCCCAGTTCGCGGGCCCAGTCCTCGTAGGACACTGCATCCTCGCAGTCCCAAAGCTCGCCCTTACGAAGAAGCCGCGCGCCATCGGCTACAAAGCCTAACGTCCAGGCCAGGCGCAGAGGCCCAGCGCGAGGGACGCCAGTGCTGCTGTGCAGTGTCCACCCGTGGTGTACAGTGGCATCTCCGGGATGGATAACACCGGTGCCTCAAGACACCCGAACACACCTGGGTTCACTCGAATCGCCGCTGAGTGCCTGACGGTGAAGCTTGTATCGGCCACTCAAGTCTTCATCCATATCGCCATGGAAAGGGAGCGCAAAATCTCTGTGGCTTCCAATGGCATAAACCAATGACGAGCCCTTGGCGGAGATAGATGTCAAGGGCAGCCAAATGGTCAGGAAACCTCAATGCTCGCAGTCTGTCTTAGGATGACATCTGCTTGCTGTTCAGCTGGTGTCCTGTATGCTTGAGGCCAGGGACTATTCGTGTCGAACGGTGCCAGACCGAGGTCTGAATGCCAGTCAGTCGCCCCATCGCCTTAGGTGCTCGCAGTGGGGATACTCTTGGGAACTGTGCCCTTATGAGGACAACACATCTATCCAGACAAGGCACCGGGGCGCTTTTCAAAAAGCGAGTCCTGGTAGAGCCCTGGGTAGACGTGAAACATGTGAAAGTGCTGCGGGCGACCCCTTCTGTAATGACTTGAAGCCAGGCCACTCACCCGTGGAACGCCCAGCAGGCGCGAGGCCCAGAAGGCCAAGCGAGGAGAGGTTGCAACTTCCCGAAGCTTCTTGCTGCGTCGATGGAGGTTGAAGTACTGCAGGAAGCTGATCTGCCCACCTGATCCCCGTACGTTTCCATACATTCCCATCACATGCCAAAAGCAAGATGCCACCACCAAAGCTGGGTCACAAACGCTTTTCGAGGCCTCTCAGCTTAGCCCGACAAGCTGCCACATCAGAGCAAGCTCTGGCATCCTCTGCACCAAATTGAACCTCAGTCGACTCTCAGTTGACGCAGGCATCATCAGCTCAGCATTTCTCAGCCTCAGGTAAGTGGCCCTGATCTGATGCCGCAGCCCTTGGAGGACACACTCGTCCGAGCCTGGGTCTCAGGGTCTCAGATACTCAGCGTGAAAGACTGGTTAGAACTGCATCCAAAACCGGTTCTGCATCCGAGCCACTGCGCACTGCATACACTGTCTTTCTCACTGAGCTCACTTCCTCCTCTGCTTGCAAAAATAAGCATGACTACATGAAACCTCTGTTGCTTCCGAGCAACTGGTGATAGAATCTCTGGCATTCTGAGGAAACCCTTGCGCTCAAAGTCAAGCCTCATTTTCTAGCTCACCGCTTGAAAACGGTCGGTGGCTTGACTTATACGACTTCAGGCTTGGGCATGACTTCTGCAGAGCATTTTCTTCGATCCTGCAGGCGACAGAGTTGACAAGAATTGCAGAGATACTGTGGAGCTCCTCCTCCCTCACGCGCAGCTCGCATTGGCGTGTCTGGCGCACCGCGGCCGCAGTGCTCATTGCCTCTGCTGAAGCTGTTCCAGATGATCTGGGAACACTTGGCAAGAGTGTCAACAAAGGAAAGTAATGCGAACTAACGTTTTGCCAAGAATCTAATAAGCAGGTGCTGCACCAGGACTGCCTTCTAGATTCTGGACGAAGAGCAACCGTGTGCAAGTGGCTTCGAAACATGACGGGCTCATTCCCGCGCGCACTGCCTTCGACAGCTGACAGCTGGTACCATCAAGCCAAGCCAGATTGCTTGACTTTTGTGAGCAAAGCGTGCACCTACAACTGGCTTTTGCGCTCAAGCGTTCCGGTTGACGCCTCGCAGCACGTGGCTCAGAGGCATCAGCGCCCCGAATGACAGCGCCATGGCAGGTGAAACGGTCTGGGCCGTGAAGGCCACTGGAACAGTCCGCCTTGAACCTACCGGCTGCGGTCTGGCAACCTTCAGCGCATCAAAGGTTCTGGCATGATCGCTTGCCAGGTCCCAGGCTGAGACCGCAGGTCTGGGGGTGTCAATGCCCATTGTCTGCTCTCTGCTGCCTTGAGACTAGTAAAGCTCTTGGTGGCGCAGATCCTCAGCCAAGTCTAAGCTCTGCACAGGCAGCTGCGGCTGGGCCTCCACTTGGAACGACTCCACTGCTTCATGTTGTCAATCAACTGATCTCAAGTCCAACCCTTCCTGGAGCTGTTGGCACAGATGTTGAGCTCGTGCCAGCAGCTTTGCCTAAAGAATGAGCTTCCCTGCAAAGCACTTGCTGCAACCTCTGCAGCCAGTCAAGATTGAGGCTTGCGACTCGGTCTTCCGCCACCGGGTCCATCCCAAGGGCACATTGCGGTCACAAAGCATGCAAGTGAAGATTGCACAAATGCTGAAGTCATCCAGAGCAAGTAAAGCCCCACTGGACTTGTGCACTTGTGGATGTTCAAAGGTACTCAGTTGAAACTGCCTTGAACCACAATGAAAGAAACACGTCGTGCACGATGCTCAACACCATGTGAGCAGGAAAGAAACATGGCAACACATTTAGACATCGAGCATTGCTGCTGGGTTGTTTTCAAGCTGCAGCTGTCCTGGAGGCTCTTAGCTGGTGGGACCGGGCAACCTCCAAAGCCATGCTCTGCTTCCAAAGGCGCCTTCCACTCTATCCACTCTCATAAGAAAGGCCTCGAGAAACCAAAGAGGTTCTGCCAGCGAGTCACCTGAATCTGCAATCCGGGCTGTCTCACTCTTTGCGCACGGGACTCCTGGCCTGGGTTGTCCAGCGCACAAACACTTTCCGCATGAAGGTCGAGGATTCCCTCCTGACAGCGCGATTTGCCTCTATTATAGGCACGGTAAGTGAGTTTCTCAACCGAATACTCCTGCGGGTGGAACTCCACCGCACAGACCTAACATTGCATGGGGAAGGACATGGAAGCCAGCCACGAGTATACATCACACGCGCGCTTCCGGTCCAAAGCATCTCTTCCTATGTGCAGCACTGCATGCACTGCTATTCCACTTCGCAGCTCAGATCTTAATCTTGGCCAACACATGATGCAGAGCTAAGGCTACGGTTGCATTCACACCTGGCATATGGAGTCATCCACATGGAAGGCCTCAAAAACCGTTGCATGGCTCATGGCAGCCTGCTATGTTCGCTATCATTTTGAGACCTGTCTCCGTGTTTAATTCAATGAGTCCGGGCAGCAACAAAAGCCATTCCACATCGCGCAAAGCTTCCTTTAAACAACAACAGGGTTGCAGGCTTGAGCAACAGCGAGTCAATCGTCCTTATGGCCTAAGAAGCACTGTTAGGGGTCAGACACACGAGACATAGCGTCCAGCCTGCGGCCACAGAATCTGAGCTTGTGATCTGGCAGCTAGAAGCATAGAGCACTTTAAGTTGCTTGGAATGCAAGTGGTGCGGCCTGCAGCGCAGCACTGGCGTCAGGGCTTGATGCAATGAGCCCTCCCACGTCTAAACCTGATCTGAAAGGCTCTGCAGCTATGCACAGCTAACTTCAGCTAACTTCAGCTGACTTCACTTCAGCTGCCCACAAGCGCCGCGCTCATCACTGCCGACCCATCATCGAGATCGGCAACGTCATCGCCATCCCTGCCTGTGAGGTTCGTGCCCAGCATTCGCAAGATGAAATACAGGTTTCACTTCCTGCTCAACTGTGCGGGGTAAGGGCTGCACACAGGATGTATCCTTGCAGCCACACACGTTTCAGCCGCTGGTGCAACTTTGTGCACACGACATGACCTTGGCCCGTTTTTTTTAAGATTGCCTCTGACTCTAGCACCTGCACCAAAAAAAACTGAAACTCTGAGAGGCACGCCTTGACCGTCAACCGTCGTGCATTGCAGCCTGAGCTGCATTTGAAAATGCACGTTGCCCAGAGTCCCGATCTCCCATCCAGGCTTCTGGGCTCGGCCAGCAAGATCTTCATAGCCATGTCCAGGCTTCCACCCCATCCATCTCCCGTGTGCCTTTGGCAAACTTTGTGGCCCACAATTCCTGGTCGCCTGGACCTGCCTTTGCGCAACAGTCTGTGAAGCCATTGCGGCAGAAACAAGAAGCAGCACTCGCTCTCAGGAGCTTGCCAGGCTTCATGTAGCACAAGTCAAAGTCAAGTCTGCTTGCTTGCAGGGGCTGTGAACCCCGTTCTGAAACCTTGAGCCTTTCTGAGGGATTGCCAGCCTGGTATCATCAAGCGATTGCTGTTCACAACCAGCCAGCTGTAAATAGGCGTTGGAGTAATGCGTAGCTCAGGCTTTTGTCTAACCTCCTAGCAACTTCTCTTTGCTGAAGTTGTGAAACCATGGTGTGACGACATGAGTGACTCCTGTTGAAAACCAAGATAACGGTGTCATCTGGATGGCCCCGTTCCTGCGACCTGAGGGTGGCATGGCCAGGCGCAGGGGGCCAGGCGCAGGGGGCCAGGCGGTGCCTGAAAGTTGGCTCTGAGGCTGGCTCGATGCCTCGCTTCCTGGTCTGGACCTCCATGTACCGCCCGCGGTACTTTCGAGGATTCCACCTTGGCAAAGCAGTCAAGCTAGCAAGCTGATGCCTAGATGTCGGACTAAGCCCCCAACCACCGGTGTGCATCAATCCTGCGCTTGTCAAACAATTGCCAACGTCTGCCAGGGAAGCAGCAGAAGCCCATCCTGTAATTGAAGTCTCGCTTTGTAAGCCAAGGCTTTGTCCTGTGATGATCCTGCAGGCTCAGAACCAGGAAAGGAAACTGGAAAAGTTTGGCAAGAGACAACTCGTTCACCTGGCACAACACATGTCCTTTTTGCTCGAGTACAAATTCTTGAGCTGCTTCTGTATCTTCTGCCAATGTCGTGGTTTGTCAGCCCCGACGAAACCGCTTTTTCGCAACATCTCCTTAGCTCTGTATGTTTGTATGAAGCTTCAAAACTGGCAAATCTTTTTTGCGGCACAACTTGACCCTTTAAGCAACCTGCCTTCAGCTCTTGCGGCTCCAGTCCGAGTTCGGGTGGTCCGTCATCGACCACGACCTCGGCTTCCATGCATCCTGCCCTGCATGGCGGCTCCTGCTCTCACTACCTATGCCTTGCCTGCCTAGCTGCTATCTTCCCAGCCGTGTCTGTGTAGCCAAACTGAACCTGGGCAGAAAACAATATGACAATAGCTATCCACCTCCCGACCAGCACTTTGTGGCGCCGGCTGGACTTGATTTCGCATACCAGAAGCGAAACTTCTTGTACAGGAAGTATGAGCCTGGTCTTGCAGTCCACCTCTTATTACAACATTGACTCATAACGATGCCTGACTTGCAAATAGCAATGTTTTCAAGCCACCAAGGGATAACTTTGGTTATTTCAAATTTATTCATGCAAGCTGTCTTTTGATTTTATCCACGAGAGAGGGAGAGATCGACAGAAAGGAGAGAGAGAGAGAGAGAGAGAGACAGGGACAGGGAGGGGGAGAGACGGAGAGTCGGAGAGAGGGATAGGGACAGGGAGAGGGAAAGAGACAGAGAGAGAGAGAGAGAGAGACACACTGGGAGAGAGAGAGGGAGAGCCGGAGCTCCTCCACGGCCTACCCGTCATCGCCCCCCCTCTGCCACAGAATTCACGCACAGTTTCAGCACTGCACGAATCGGGGGCCAACGCACATCCAATGTGATTAATCCAGACGCCAACTGCAGGGGCAGCTACGCCCAAAACGCACGACCGACGCAACTTATCTACAGCCAAGTATAGAGCCAAGCAAAGCACCGCCGCTCGGGGTCCAGACCTCCCTCATAGGAAGCCCAGTCCCATCTAGAGTGCTACGCCCGGTGTTTGCATACCTGTGAGTCAAAAACAACGGAATTGGTTGAAGAACATAAAAATCCCAAAATACAGGGTTACCATGATACCCTATGTCCACCAAAAACGTTCTCCAACATCGACAACGCAAATTTCTCAAATCAGAATCTCCACGGTCTCCACGTGTTCGGAAGCTACATCATCACAAAATTAAAAAAAAAAAAAGAGCATTTGTTTTAGGGCGGCATGCCAACGTGGCTTAGCGGCTTAGAGCGCATTTTGTTATGGTGGGTGATCGCCTTTCAGCTCCACCCGTTAAGTGCCGGTGTCGGAGACGGCACTCCAGCACCTGCCAAACGACCTGACCTCTAGCACAAAAAAAGTTTGCTCAGAGAAGGGTGCCGGGCTCCCATGAAGACGCCGCCCCAGCAGCCCTAGGAGGCGATGAAACCGTTATCGCCCACAGCCGCCTTGGAGTCAGCCGTGCGCCCGTTGCCGAGGCCCGCCCCTCCGGGCGCTTAATTAGCTCGCCTCAGAGGGAAGGCAGGTGAAAGAAGCGGACAGCCGCTGAGAGTCCAGGTGGTTGAGCGTTTTCATCGAGAAGGGTCTGTCAGGCACAAACGCCGCTGAAGGAGAGCCAGTCACGGCCCAGATTCTCAGCTTGAAGAGGCCACGAATCACAGCACCGAGCGAACTGACAGCTGCCGCAAGTGCCATCCGTTACGCTCGATGTTACAAGACACGCACGTGCTTTATCAGACAAAGGCGGGGATCCACGATTTTTTAAGGAGCCCCCCTAGGTCCCTAGGTGTAAACCTCTGTAGTAGTAGAAAGGCATGAAAATTGTAGAGAACGCCTGCACAATCCATGATATGCCTTCTAGTGACGCACCTGTATGGCTGAACATTTTGAGCAACTTCTGCGCATGCAAGGCCCAAGCGCTTGATCAGAAACTTGTACTGACATTGGATGGCTTCTCGGAAGTCGCCCTCTTTGTGGACAACCTGACTGCGAGAGCCAGCAAGATGATCAGTGCTGCTTGCACGCTGGAAGTACTACAGATGCCCTGACGGTCTGATTACTACAGCTAGTTGAAGTCGGCTTCTGGGGTATATCTGCGCAAGGAGGGGCATGGAAAATGAAGGACCCCTGCCCCACCCATACCGGGGGGGGGGATCCGCAAGAGTAGGCATACAACACATTGAGTCCTGAAACATTGAACCCCCTGTGGCCATTTTCGACGTTAATAGGCGTAAGTCCCATCGCGAGATTCAAAAAAAGCCCGGAAGCCAAGCCCCAAACCTTAATCGCTATAACCCCTAGCCTGTATCCAAATTCCTCACGCAAAAAGATTTATCAAAGGGAATCAGGTAACCCTATGACCTGGAACTTCCATGGAACTGATTCGCCTCTCCAACTCGCTTCCAGGGTGTCTTGCCCTCGAAACGCACGAAGACCTCTGGAACATGTGCTGTCAGCGTGGTACAGCACACGCAGACACAACATGACGTGGAGGTGCGGCGAAAGTTCACAGCTCAGCTTTAACCAAACCCAGCCTCAGAGACGTTGTATCCAGCGCTTGACATAGCCTGAGCTGGGAGCCTTCTTATTTCTGTCGTGAAGAGAGATGCCCACGGAACCAAAGCCAAGGTGCCCAAAAATTCTTTTTCTGGTGAATCTTCGAGAGCTCAATCGGCTGTATCACCGACTCCTGTTGCAGTCCAGGGGCTGCTAATCAATAAGCCCAAGCAGGAGAGCTCGCCGCCTTCGGGATGTCAGCCATGGACTGGAAGCCTGTAGCCTGCAACCCCCGCCATCAATGTACTCTGCTGAAATTCCTGGTTTCAGAGCGATCACCTTGGGGAGCTTGATGATAAGCCTATTCCCGTTGTGCGATGTGGGAGCTGCCTGACCCCCACTCTTTGGCTTCTGCAGTCATCACTGCACGAAATGCACGCAGCTTGGGGCTCTACTCGCCGGGCGATAGCTGAAAGCTGTGCATGCCTGTCAGCCTGCCAACCCGCCAGGTTCTGAAGGTTTTGCACGGCTTTGTAGGCTTCTTATGTCTGCCTGGAATGGGCCGACAAAGCCCTCAAGACTCTGAAGCCATGCCATCGCCTGAGCTATCAAGATTTGGCCGGGCTGTGCAGGGAGATCTTGTGCTGAGTGTGGCGCGAGGACCAAGAAGCCCGCCAGCCATCGCCTTCAAAAGAGACCAACTGGCCAAAAGGAAAAGAAAAAAGCTGAATAAAAGAGATCCGGCAAAGGCTGCTGACCTCCCTGGGCTCGCTGCCGCAGGGGAATCTATCATCTCCGGAAATCAAGTGGCTTAATTTGCAACTCGAGTTGCTTGCAGCATTGCTTGCAGCATTGCTTGCAGCATCTTGGAACAGTACTTTAGGCTGGGCTCAGCCTCTTCTGCTGTCTACTCTGCACGTGCCGTAGCCTGGGGCCAACAAGGCCTAAGCACAGGCAAAGCCAGAGAGCCAATGAGGATGTGGGGCAGCCGTACCCAGTCCAAGAGGGTGTCTTTCTCAGGCACAATTTTTGGCACCTCAGCCGAATTCGACCACTGACGGTGTGAAAAGCACATTGCTCTGAAGCGAGTGTTTGTGCTGGACGAGTGAGACACGAATCATCTGGGTGAGAAAGACTTTCAAGTTGCGCAAGAACTGCAGCACCATAATGTGTCAAAAACATGGCCGGTTCCAAATCATGCTTCAGCATGCTTCAGCTCTTCTTGCGCGTCATGTGATCAAAGATGACGACCTGTCTGGCACGTTGCTCTTCTGTTGTTCGTGGTGCCGCCGGCCAACCAGGATCCCGGCTTGGATATACTCCGTAGTTGGCACCTGACAGGAGGAATTCCACTGCTCAGGTTTCGTGCTCGTCTTTCGGGGTGGAAGGGTACCTCCAGCCGCTTGGAGTTATCGCCTGGCTCAGACCTCGGATCGACGCTGAGCACCTGACACACAGCACAGCTGTCAGCTGACAAAGGCATTGGCCCCTTCATGCCATTGGCTTTGAGACGATCCAAGCCTTCCGGTCGCGCTTGTTCTTGAAGAGCAAGCCCTGCTCATGGTCTGGCAGGATCTGGAAGTTTGGGCTCTCGTTGGAGGTCGAGTGCTGCGTGTCCCAGTTGTAGAAGGACAGGTCCGAACTTAGCTGACTAAGCTGACTAAATGAAACCTTGACGTGCGCACCAGGCACATCAACTCTGAGCAGGAGGCGACTTGGGAAGAAGCCGCTTTTTGCGTTCGAAGTACCTGGACACATACAAAAACCAACATCACCAACATGTACAAGTGTGCAAAAAATGCCTAACAAGAGGCGAAGCACGGTTCGAAGTTCTCCGTTTTGAGACGGTGGCCGTAGTCAATGTATCCTGAGATCTCCTGACAGGGTCGTGACAGAAACATGACAGAAAAAGAGGAAGCTACTGTGGCCAGTCTACTCGCATTGCGGTCCTGCCCACGATGATTTTTATCGCGGATGAAGATAATGGTGCTGAGCTTACCGCTGCGCACCAGCTCCTGTCAAACAAAGAAGTTGATCCGGAACTCTGCTCGCTTGGCGAACCTCTCGGCAAGCAAGATGTCGAAGAACTGGGAAGTCCGTCAGCTTTTTCTGCGCACTTGCCAGAACCTGCTCCCGGCATGGTGCCCGTCCAAAACGCTTGGCAATTTCCCCGCCTTCGGCGCACTCTGTAAGCGCGCCTGTCGCAGCGGTACGAAAATCACGGTTTGCAACCTTGCAAATCTTGCAAGCATGAAGCTGGGTAGAGCACCTTCTTGGCGTTCTCCGCCGCTTCTCGCCGGGCGGCAAAGTCCTCCCTTGTCAACACCTTGACCAATAGCAGCTGAATCTGTCTTTTAATACTTGGTGGATTGTGTTGATTTCGGAATTTGCGGCGTGGCGTGCCTCTCCCTTCCTGCAACCGATCTCAACAAGCTGTCTGGCGAGCTCATCCTCCTCTAGGTAGAAGCGGTCCTGTGGTGCAGCAAGGGTAGCCCTTGCCCGATGGCCTGCGTGCCTCATCTGTCCTGAGGTGTGATCTGGCTGTCCAGGTAATCCTCGTAAGTCGTAAACTTTTCAATGGAGTCCTGCAAAATGGAAAGACCATCATTGGCTCAAAGCCAGCCCCAGTCACGAGCCTCGTAAGGATGCGCATAGTCGTCCTCCATTGCTCGGACTAAGTGGTTCTGAGCACTGGCAAACGCGCGCCGGGAATCACATGATAGCAACCCGAAACATTGCAGAGATCTACACGCCAAACATTGCCGCTGAAGCTGAAACAATCTCGCAGCTAAGGAGATAAGGATCTTACCAGCAAACAGCTCTGCCTAATGGCCAGACCTGCACAGCATTTTCTCTCAATCCCCAGGAGACGTGAGCAGCCCCTGCTCCAAGGAGGTAACTCTTTCACACGTGGTGCGCAGCAATCGTGAGTGCCTTCCCTCGTGGCATGTACTTAAAGCACATCAGAGTTGCTGCGCCTGGGTGCTACTTCTGCATTTCCTAGTCTGAAGCAGTTCTACTGCTTGAGCACTGCATCGTTAGCTGCTGTGATGGAGCTTCCGTGTGCTCGACGACGTCTGAGGAAATGTTGTAAGGTCAACAACACAAGGCATGTCGCACCATCACAAGCGGCTTCCCACCCCAACTCCCACAAATAGCACAAGGTGTGCTTGGCATTAGCAACAGACCTTCTAGGCTGCACGTCTCGGCAAACTTCACTTCTAGAACAAAAAAAAATTAACGAAAGCTGGCGCTGCCAGACAGCCTAGAAAAAAATTATGCAGTCACAGCCACGGAGCCCAGATAGCGGTGCCTCGCATCGGAGCGCTCGCGGTGTCACCCGCTTCATCACCCGCTCCAGATTCTTCTGAGGATGAGGCTCCAGTTGGCCGGCTAGGCGTAGCAAATCGTCGTGCGGCAGCCCCCGCAGCGTGCGACCTCCGTAAGACACCCGGAGATTTCCATTCTGCTCAAACAAGTGCACTCAGCCTGTGGAGTATGGCTCCCTTGTGTCCTCGCTCGCCTTGAAGAGGCACTGGTCAAGCCATGTCCAGCTAGGGAACACACTTACGAAATGCAAAAAAGGCCTCTCCGTTGTCAGCTCCCTCCTCGCTTCTGGCATCTCCTTGCTGAAGATTTGTCAGATCTAAAACGCGAGTCGCGCTCCTCAACCTCCGCATACGGCCTCGTCTGCGTCGCTTTAGCAGAGCGCTCGAAGGCGCATCATCGGCACCTGCCGCTGTCATCACGAAAGCAGCGCGCTTGAGGCTTAGCCAAGGCCTGATGGGTTGGAAGAAGTGGCAACGAGCTCACGTTTCACCGCTTTGGGAAGTGCTTCCTGGAAAAAAAGCAAGCTGCATCAGGTGGTTCCCCACAGTGCCACTAGCAGCTAACTAGCATGTCAAACCCACAGTTCTATGCAATTCCCATGCGCTAAGTCACCACTGCACACCAAAAGCCAGCCGGGAACCCAGATCTCACTACTAACGCACTAGACGGCAACATGTAGCTACGGCCTCTGACTTGATTGGAAGCTCACACTTGATGGGCTGAGACGCCTCAGCCTGCAAAGGCATTTTCATGTTCTCCCCTCATGGACGCACTGAGCATTTCGGAAAACACAGCTGAAACCTTGTCGGTCTCCAAGGCGCTGGGCCAAAAGTCATTCTTCCTTACAGAGGCTGTTGTTGACCAAACTTGCATCAAATCAGATCCTCGTGCATCTCGTGCCTCCGCCTGCGAGGCACTGCGAAGAGCTGCGCCTCCAGTCGTTTTCGGCGCCTTTGCACAGCCCACGCCATCTGGGCACAGCAGGGCACAGCGATAAGGCGATAAGAGCATCCAAGGTGAAGGCTTTGCCAGGTCAACCTTGATATCCAGCCCTGCCCCCTCTGCTTCCTCGGAGTCCTGCTTCTACAAGGGTTGGGGGGGGCTACCAAGCGACAACTCTCTGAAGAGCGCGCCTCCTCCTCCTCCAACTGCTGAGGATCTGCCAGCGCCGGGCCAAGCATCTCAACTTCATCGGAAGTGTCCTCGCCGGGAGTGTAAGGAAATCGTTCTTGGTGAGATCTGGCAACACAGGGATGTGCGAGCAGCTTTGAGCTGTCGCTACTAATTTTGCCTGCAGAGTGTGAGATTCATCTGATTCTGATAACCGCTATCGCTAGATACCTCAAGCAAGCAAAATCATATGCACAAAGGGTTGGCCTGCTGTAGAAACTCCGGGAGATCTCTGCCCGAAGCCGACGTGCTGGCCTGCCCCGAGTGTTGTTCTAACACACAAATTGCCAAGGGAGCGAAGCTCCTCCGCTGCAGGCAGCTTTGCTTCCGCTGATGGCGCCGCAGGTTCTGACGGACCAGATCTTTCCTGACACACAGCACAAACAACATCACACAACCTGCAGCGGCCTTTGAAAGCGGCCACTTGGCCACAACGAGCGTCAGTGCAGGCTTCCTCTGCTTGCAGCTGGGTGTTTGCCTTAGCTAAACCTCGACGAGCCTTCCCATTCTCCGACGTGGGCTGGTCCTCTGCTTCATCCTGAAGAGACGGGTCGCGCTCAGCACGCGTTTTTTCAAGATCTTTTTAGCTCCGCTCTGCCTCTGCCTCGTCTGCCTCTGCCAGCCCAGGGCCTGTCTCAAGCTGGTCCTGCCGTTGCTTGTGAGACGCAAAAAAACTTAAGCCCAAAAAACAACCACAGGCCTGGAGGGGCTCCAAGCTCTCGACTGGCATCTCCTGAGGCTCCTCACAGCATGGTCAGCAGCACAGCACAAGCCATATCTGGAGCTCTGGGCACCAGGCACAGAACTCCTCCGCTAGCACAACCTCTTCGTGCGCGAGCGAGCCCTGGACTAGTGAAAACTGAAGGCTGGCTCATGCTGGAAAATGCTAGAAAGCCAGCGAGCCCAAATCTTCCACAATGCTGAGCTCAGCGCTGACTGCAAAGGACGAGGAGAAGCCACCTGGCCAAGCTGGGTTCGACGGCTTCGGGCCCTTCCACTTGCTCAGTCCCCGCGACGCAGAGGTGCCTCCTCCGCCTCTTCCTCGCATTCCTCGCATTCCTCGCTCTCGTCGCTCGCTTCCTTCTGGAAGGACGTTTTGAGAGCCTCCTCCCGAAGAGCCTCGCATGGGACCGAACTGCATGCCGCCGAACTGCATGCCGAGCCGTGCATACCGTGCATCGCGAACAGGCTGCCTCCTCGTACTTTTGCCGGGAGCGATTCAAGAATGCCAGGAAGCCTTTGTGCAATTGGGATCAACAGAGCTTGGATAGCTTGCGTCCCTGTGCGCACTGCCTCCACGGCATACCGTCATGTCGTCCTCCGACCTGCAAACGGCACTGGTTCACCTCTTTAAGACCGTCCTCATGCAGTCCTCAACCCTCCCAGGTTGTTGCAACCAAGCTGCAGCAAAGAGGCCCGGAGCTGGTACGCAGGCAAATGTGTCCGACTCAATCAGTCACCAAAGGTGAGTTTGTTGAAGCTGCAAAATGTTTCTGACCTGAAATTCGAGAAGCCTCCCATATCTTTATCTGCCAAATCTAGTTTGTTCTTTGTCTCGACCTCTGCTGCATAAGCTGATAAGTGACGGCAGCAGGTTCATCTGTTCTATGATGAAAACATGAGCAACTTGCGGCACCAAGCAATGTATGACACACATCTTTTTGAAACTTTCGTCTTCCAATCCCTCTTCAGCAGCCCAAGTCCTTCAAGCCATGCACACATCGCATTAAATTGAACCGCGGAAAGAAAACTGTTGTGTCTGCCTGAACCAATGATGCACAGCCAGCGAGTGCGGTGTCCTGTGCGGGGTTCCCAAGACCGGTAGCATGGAAAGCATTTGGCCGCTTGTATCAAGTGACCTGCCTGTACTCTGCATCCGGCATTCCTCTCTCAGTGTTGGCCAAAGGATAGAAGACCTCAAGTCACAAAAAGGTCGGCTAGCAACTCTGGCTCTAGAACTCTGCTGCTGTGCCTCTGGTGGGCAAATCAGGATCGGGGCCAAGTCCTGCTTGCCTGCGCATCTGGGACCTACTGCCTCGGACCTGCAATTGACTGCAACGTTCGCCTTTCAGCAGACGGACGCCCTTCATAATACCGCGAGTGAAGAATCCAGGCCCTGTAGTGGCCAAAAAAGCAGCCTGCACCGCAGCGTAGATTCGAAGATGGCGAATGACACCGCGAGTCAGCCAACCTTGCCGCGTTGCTCACATGGCATCTCCAGCATTCCAGACCTGACAGGCTTTTGTTCATCATTTGCGATATACAACTGCACAACAAGTCTGGCATTGAAATGCAGCTGCTAGGAACGTAAGACTTTATTTTTCCAAGCTGTTGCATTGCGCATGGGGTTGGCCTCTGAATCTGGTAGGCAACAGCTTCTTGGGGATCTACGTCGCCCTGGCAGTTTCAACACCACAGAAAACACTTTCAAATGCTTTCTTTACCGTCCTGGCCCCATTCTGGCCATGGCTTTCCCAAGCGATCGCACAAGTAGGACACCAGCGGGTGCCTGCTAGTTCAAACAAGTGTGACGCAGTACGTCACGTGTTGGAGCATCTCTGGGCCATCTGCCCGGGCGTGGCAGCAAAGAGGCCATTGTTCACTTCAACAGCACCTACCTTACAACGACACTTGCAACGAAGTCAACCATAAGTTCGTCTCCAAGGTCATGGCATTTGAAAGCCCACAGTAGAACGAAGCCCTACTGTGCAGCGCACCGAGCGGCTGCAAGCACTCGAAATCCTTCAGGAAGTTGGCAGGCTCAGACGCCTCTGCATCGCTTCTTCCAGGATTGCACAAGTGTCTGTCCACATCAACGTAGAGACCACCGTGGCGAAGAATGATTGCCAAACCTCATTGCAGTTGGCTCGAACCATGTGGGCCGCTGAGGCTGTCGAAGCAGCCCTCCAAAAAGGAGAGGAGCAAAGGGATCTCATGAGTTGATTGGAGATTTCAGAAAGCATTTAATGTCATTTGCTACATAGGGATCACGCATAAACGTCTACACAAACAAAGAAAGCCTTCACGGTTGTCCCGGTTATGCCCGTGCTCCGGGCGTAAGATGTCACTCTTCTCTGCGGGGTTGCTAGCAGCCTCGTAGGCCTGACAGCTGAGGAATACCGTCTGCAATATTAATGTCAACAATAAAGCAACATAGAGGAGGAACACCCCAGCGGCTGCCTGTGCGAGGCCAGGGTGTGTCAGCTCTTCCGCAACATCTGCATCAGTCCAAAGCCGGTACTCCCAGCCAGGGTGGCCTTGCCGCTCCCAAGAGAAGGAAACAGAAAAAAGGGACGCCGGGCTCCACTTAGCTGCTACTTCTCCTTAATTGTGCTGATGTTGTCGTTATGACTGTTCCTCTTTCTTCTTTCTGACAACATGATGAACGACAAGTATGGTCCTGCTCTTAAGGCAAATAACATGAGGATTTGTTGCGCAGTCATGCAAAAATTCTCCAAGTGCCCTTCCCAACCCAGGCGCCCCGCGGCTTCGCCAGGAGGCCGTGAAGCCTTCGCAGGGCTCCGGTCTCGAGCGGCCACCCAGCCAAATCCTCAAAGAAGGGGATTCTTGGTTTGCCTTCAAAGCCGTTGAATGGATGTTAATATTGGAGCGTTTCTGAAATCAATACCAGCAGATATTTACAATTCCACTGGCCAACAGTTAATCAATGGGCTGTCCGTGTTGGCACTTTTGATACTGTACCAGGCTGTCATTCATCACATCTGTTCCGTTTGTGGTACTATTACCAGCTGCTATTAATGCTGTTTGCTTGAGTGATTCTTCTCGTTGCGGCTGAGGCGCTGATGAATGCACTGCGGAATTGCAGGGCGCGGATCAAGTCCGGGAGCGCTCCCGAGCTGGGCCACAGCATCCTGAAGCCAACTTGAGGGGCGAGCCGAGGCCAACGAAAGCTGGCCAGGCGCTATCTGGCACTGGAGTAGGGTAGAAGAGGAGGAGGGACAAGAAAGCACAAACCTCTGTAGGGGGCCTGGAAAACCATTCCCGGAACCTCGCCAACTCGACTCCAGTGTCCACTTCACTTTGCACTCCACTTTCCTTTCCAGTTTCTTTTCACACCCTTCTCCTTCCCCATTCGCCCAAGCTTTGCTCCATTTTTCACTCCATGTCCAGTCTAACACTCCACTTTGCAGGACCCCACCCACACTCCAGAAACCACTCCAGTTGCCACTCCACTCTTATTCACTCTCTGCACCACTCACCACTCCACTCTGCACTGCACTCTCCACTCCACTCCCCAGTCTACACTCCACCCTCCACTGCTTTTCCACNNCTCACTCTCCACCTCTTTCCACCGCGCTTTCCCCTCACACCTTTCCTTTCCACTCCATTCCATTCCGCAACGGCGCAAGTAGCGTAGTCATGCGTAGTCCCTGCATTCTCTGCCAACCTTCAAGAGCCAGGACAGGCACGAGGATGGGGAGTCTTACTGTCCCATCCCTACGACAGGGTCGTATGCGACGAAGACACGACCAGGTACGAGCATGGCAAACTGAGGGCGCCCTTGCCTGCATGTCTTACATGCGGTGAAGACACGAGGCTCCAAACGTGGCAACAATTACAAATGCAACCCCGAGAAATCTCATCCCTGTCACTTTAGACGCGCAACAAAGACGTGATTCTCCAAAAGCGGGTCAAATTACCAAAGGTGGCTTCCCCGAGGTGCAGCATCCCTGTGACTGTTGACACTCATGAACTTTACACATGCCACGAAGAAGCAACGCTTCCCCCCCCCCCTGCCCGGCCCCATGCCCCGTGACTGTTTGACACGCGATGCATCAACGACGGTCCGAAGACAGACAACACTTATACGACGATGGTGACCGCGCGAATTCTTGGAAACGCTTGCGAACACTTGTGGATGAAATGCGGACGCTTGCGGACACGTGCGCAACGAGTTTCGCCGGCCATGGAGTCCCAGATTGCAACACTGAAAACAGGACCCCTTCCGCGGACCACTCAGCAAAAGGAAGGCTGCATGAAACAACCAAGCAAGATGTTACTTGTAGCATGACGGAGAAGAGAAGTTTGATTCAACCATGAAGCGTCAATTTACCTGCGCTCTGGCCAAAAAAGGGGTACATGAAGAGCAACAAGATTGGATGCAAACACAAAACAAAATGGTACTCGTACACAGAGCACGCAAATTCACGAAACACCAAGAGGAGGAATGCGAGATGCAATGACCAGGCATGACGTGCTTGGTACCGTGAGTGTTCAAGGGCATGCACTATCAGAGACGGAGTAGGGAACTTCAATACAACCATCGAGCTTGATGTCATTCATACCATGCCCATGCAAGGGTAGGTTTAGCGAGCACTGCAGGAGTGGCGAGGTCTCAACGAAACAAGAAATTTGCTTGTTTCAAGACCAGGCAAAGGTATTGAACACAACAGAAGGAGGGAAAAGTGCATTGCAACAACCCGGCATGATGATGCTTGTCGGATAGTGATCGCGAACAATAAGGGGAGTAAAACCTTGAAAACCACCAGCATCATGTTATCCGTATTGTGACCTTGCTGGGGTATGGCAAACGATAGAACAAGTAGGAAGGTCGGACCCGACTACCACACCCGTACCATGACCATACAACCGTCGTCCAAAAACGCGACAGAGTACAGCCGCAAAGTTAGATTCGCTTAACAACACGAGGAGTTTATGGAAAGACGCATCAACAGGTGAAGTAAATGTAGGAAGGACAGCAGTGAAAAGAGTAGGAATAGGAGCAGACCCCAATGTGTCATAATTCTGAACAGCATGTACTGTAGGTGGGACAACGCAAGCACGCATATCTAGCGCAGGAACTCATTTTTGGACACCGACACGAGCATATTGTTCATATACGGATATGAAGAGTATCAGAGGGCATACGGCATACGCGCTAACAAATTATTAAACATCATTGCTTCTCATGAAATCAATTTCGACCTTCAATCCAATAAAGAAGCAGACCCTACAACAGCAACCATAGCAACACAAGCCAAACGAGCTAGACTAGATTTTAGTCTTGCTTTGGCAATGGTAGCCTTCAAGGTCTGGAAAACGACGTAACGCGTGATATAACTAGAAACTAATATTAGTGAGAGAACAACTATTAAGCACGAACGCAAAATTATACCAAAGAGCAGACACTGATAACAATTCAAATGCATTATCAACTGAGGAAATATACAGACGGATAGAACACCCAACCTCACAACAGGAACAATAGCATTACAACTTAACGACACTCTCAGAATTGCAAGTAATAGGGCAGTTCTAAGCAATCAAGCATTTAGTAGTATTGGTAATGTTGTTGGAGAAGCGGATGTCACTATAAAGAAGTGTTAGACACAGAGTACTAATTATCTAGCAGAAACAGCAATGCGTTAGTTGGGAGACATAAATATTACAATTGGATGAGAACCATCAACACCAGAGATTAAAGTAACAGACGGACAAGTTACTTTAGTAGACATTGCGCATTTGAAAATATCAGTAAGTCAAAAAGTCAAAATGGATAACCCAGATTTAGCAACGGACAAATATTTATGTCTGTTAATTAGTGGTGCTATCATGAGCCTGCCAGGGCAGTGAATACTGAGAAAAAAGAGTTGATGCAACAACCGGGCATGATGTTACGGTACAATTGCAAACCGCTTGCCCCCACCCCCATCCTGCAATATGTATTATATCGCACGTCAAGTCGTTTTCCACACCTTGAAGGCTACTACTACTGCTAAAGCAAGACTAAACTCAAGCCTAGGTCCGCTAGCTTTCGTGGATCTTTGTTGCATCTAGGTCTTTCTATGCATCTTGGAGGTGCCTACACAGGTACCCTCACGCCATTTTTGAATATTGCGCAGAAGGACCGTATCCGTCTAGTCATGCAAGAATGTCTCCATCACACTATCATGAAGCCCTGGCCTGCCAAAGTTCTTTCAACTCCTCGAGCCACTGACGATCATTTGGACTCCATAGGCCCCACCTGCCGTGATCAGCTTCAAGCGGTGATCAGGTAGCAGGTGGTATAATGCACTTTTGCGCCTGATTGTATCAATTTTTCGAGCTGGCAGCTGGAAATCGGTCTCGCAAACTGCTTGCAGGGTATCCTGCATGCAGCAAGGGCCAACGCTCCCTCGTATCTCGAAGCAACACTGGAGCCTCCAACATTGGAAGGCATGGGGTGAAGACGGCTTATCAAGGTCAGGCTTGTCGCTTATGTTTGCAGCTGCTCGAGCTGCTTGTCGGATGCACATGCTGTCTTCATGTGCTTGCGTGTTTAACCGCCTCATGGCGCACATCTGCTTACACTTGCCAATCGCGCTGCTAAACACGCAAAACGTGTTCTGAACTCTGCTCCACAAACGAATCCCCACATCCAACATCCTAGTCCCCAGCACTGTTTTGTCGCGTTGGCCCTCGCGTCGCCTCGCTCTGCATCACCTTCTTCGTCGGAATGCTTCCTGGAACAGTTTCACAACATGTGCGGGAAAAGTTCTGCGACATTCTCAGGTGTCCTCATCGTGCCCGGCCCCAGGGCAGATAAAACATCCCACCGCTCCCTCACCTTGGCTGAACCAATTGCTTTGCAGTCTGCTTCGCGACATGACGGGCTCTTTTGAGCTGAAACTCTATTTGCCTGTCATGTCACTGTCTCGGTGCGAACTGCCACAAGCTCGTCCTCATGCTGTCCACCAAGAAACTGCTAGACAAACGACGTTGCGCTGCAGCACAAGCACTGGGATGCTGACCTTCTCACGCAACCTTGCCTCAGACTGCAACTCTTAGTCTTGATTATCTCATCTCGGGCACTGATCCCAGAGGAAGATCTCGAAAATGAGTCCCGAAGCCGCAAGACCACGCGGTATGGCAGGTAGTCCGTAGTCCTCACGGCTCCACGCACAAAGCTGAGGACAGAGTCGATAATGCCACCGCACCAATGTGAAACAAGTGCCTGAGGCAACCCGGTGGACTGGAGCAACGCTGCCACAGTCTGCACCTGTCGTTCAGCAAGTTGCGCAGAGCCAAGGCCCCAAACGGAAGCAAGCTCGCACGGACACACCACGTCAACTGCTCTTGCCTCAGTATCTCGAAGTTTGGAGCACAGGGGCAGTGGATTCAAGCATATTCAAGCAAAGCAAACGGTGCTTCCTGCACCCTACTGTCTACCAAACCCCGCGGACTCCTTCGGAGTGGTCAAGAACCTACGCTCAATCTGGAATATGTTTTTTTAAGCGACGCTATGGTCTGTGTTTCTGGTGCATACTATACCTACCCGTGCCCATACCAAAGGCAGACTGAGGCGACAGGCCCGCAAGCGCTGACTTTCGTTCAGGTAGAAGGCAATGGCGCTGGCGAAGAAGAGATGACCCGACGCTGACAAGCTTGCATCCTGTCGGCTCATGGCAATGCATCCACTTTTCATGCCTGAAACTTTTCGACTGTGCCGTCCTGCCACCAACCATGAATTTCGCTCAACGCTCTTTGAAATGAAGGAGCTGCCTGATCAGAAGCTGTCACCGTAAAAATGATCGAGGAATGACTACTGCGGTTATGAAATGCGACCATGCTAGGCCTAGCTGCCAAATTATCATTAAAATCAACAACAACGCAATCTTCTGATATATTACTTTGCGGTGCTGATACTTGACTACGGCTAAGCATTACCAATTACCAATAGAAGTGCTGATGAACAGTGTAACATGGCAGTCGCAGGTTTGAGAGTCGGAGAAGTTCTGAGACAAGGAGCAAGAGCAATAATCAGATTTTGGAGCCGGAGGGATTCACTAGTCTTTATTTAATTTGAAGACATAACAAGCTCAAGGTCTCCCAGATTGAAAACCCTGCATGAACAAGAGCCCCGGATTTTCGACGTAGAGTACAACAAGAATTGCAGTCATGACTTCACTTGTTCAGGTCACGCAGGCATTGCTTTGAAATCATGTTGCAAATCTCGCTTGAACGCTTCGTACTCAAACGAAGGAAAGGATTTCCGTACCGGCTTAGAGCTATGATCCTTTCAACGCTTCTCCGCCCAAGATCCCCCGACCTGCAACTGCTCTTCTTGAAGCTGCAGCCCAGTGAGTTCCTCCAAAGAAAACGAAAAAGTTCAGCTGCTTTGGAGTAGACGGGCACGTAAAACGGGCCTGCAAGGAAGTCTCTTCCATGGAGTTCAGCAACAGAAGGGACCTCCCCTGAGAAGAGAGTCGTCCTCCCATTGAAATCGAGGCATCCAATGTCCAAAGGGAGTGCAACTGATGCGTCCTGTTCGGCCAGCTCGGTGGACGTACTGCTCCCGGTCGGTCGGAGGCCCAACCTGCAGGGATTCCCTGACAAGCAAACCAAATCAAACCAACTACAGGTTGATGGCCCAAAGCATGCTGGTCAGTACATGCCCTGACTTTGCCAGCCTGGATGACCGCATGAACGTCCTGGGAAAAGCCGTTCAGCATCACTGCATGAGAGTCCAAAAATCAAACAGGTCAGGGCACGAAGTCCATACCCCGTGCTGCCAAGTCGGTTGCAAACAATGCACCACGGATGGGAGGAGCCTGCAACAACTTCCTTACAAACTTGCTCCCTTTGAAGACGTTTGACTTGAGGTCCCGACACCTTTGGAGAATCGAAGTGAACGAGTGCGGCGGCGATCATCTGAGAGACTTCGGTGCAGGGCAAACAGCCCCGGCCTGAATCCGCCAGTTGAACTACAGAAATGGAGAATTGGTACCGAATCCCATCAAGGTTGCGACATTTGGGCTCGATGTTTCAGCAGGACATAGAAAAACCTGGGCAACGAAGTTGCTGCCTCGCAGCAACATGCCCAATGTAGGCTCCGGGCTGCAGCCAACGCACGGTAGGAAACACCACTAAAACCCGACGGAGCTGCCCTGTAGCTTTGTCATCAAGTGAGAGGGACTTGCGATTAAAATAAGCAGGCCTTCCTTGCCCATCTCCTGCTCCAATGCTGCATGGAGAGTAGCAAGGAACTCGCTGCTCTGGTACCGGACCAGGACCTGCCGAAAAGTTATGAGGACAGCATGCATGTACTTGAACGGCACCGTTCTTTCGCATTGCAGGGCGGCTGTGGAAATGCGAATGGACACCATCATTTTGTTACAACAGTCCGAGGCATCCTCTGGAAGGACATGATTCCGAAGATGCTGCGTGCTGGCTCGGTGTCCATCAGCCTGTTTACTTCCATGCAGCATCATCGTCCTCGTGCACTTTGTTTTATTCTTTCGGAGCATTTCCATCCTACGCATCCTTACTTGGATTGGCCTTGACAACAGTCAAATGAGCGAATCAAGCATAGAGTCGACCAGAATCTTATGAATTCTAACTTCTATCACAATTCCAGCACCATTCAACGGCAAACAGGGGAGAAACTATTCAACCATCTTCCTTTTGTGTCTGCCCAGTTCCTCAATCCTCTTGCGCAAGGCTGGCTTCTGCTTGAGCTCCATATTTAAGGGCAGCTACTTTGCCCTGTCTTGGTTACCTTCGACATCCTTCCGTGACTGCGCCGCATGTTGTCGGGCGTGGCTGATGCATCTACACGCGAGATTCATATGAGAAGTTGAAATCAACATGAAGAATGTCCACGCATCTAGCTGGCCCTGGTTTTCGAGGAGCAAAATGGAGAGCATACCTGGTTGCGGTTCTTTCGTCCAGTTGTCCCAATTTTTTTGCCTCTCCCCAAAGCCTGCATCCTCCAGTGGATTTCTGCACGGGTAAGCCAACTAGCCAGGGCCACAACCCCGGCAGATCAAGTACTGCTTAAGGGGGCTGCTTCTGCTGATCTTTAAGATTACAGAGGTACTTTGTAGCTGCTGTTGACAAACTATTCGACCTCCGGCCCGCTGCATGAAGGGCCTACTGATTCTTGATGCATGGGGCAAAAATTGAGCAGCAAAGAGAAGCAACCCGTCAAGTGAGACTTTGACAAGGCAAATCTGCAGTTCCAAGGCACCTGGTGCACGGGCTCTGCCACATCTGCCTGCACCAACTGCTATGAGGTGGTAAAGCAGATCTGAAGGAAAGCTGTTGGCTGTTGACTGTGAAGTAAACTTCGCCTGGTAAGGAGAAGCAGACGAAATGGGCTCCTGCGCAAGGGTGCTTGGTTTCGACCATCTCTGCAAGCTGCAAAGCGCACTCCTTCGTGCCAAGATTGATCCTCAGGCAAATACACAAGTAGTGCTTCCACTCAAGGGTACTGCTTTTAGCAGGGAGCTTAGTGCTACTATGTGCTACTACTTGCCACCACGAAGCATTTGCAGGTTTGCACGGAGCGAGCGAACAGCGAACTTTCGTATCGGCTCACTGAACCTGCAGTGCGCCCCGAGCTGCAAGAACTGCTGTAGACCCGAGAATGCGCCTGAGGGAGTCATGCACTGAGTTTCACGGAGTTCCTGGGCTCAAGGCGTCGCAGAGCAAAGAACCATTCGAGGCCTGCAACAATAGTTTCTCATGCTTTCGAGAGAATCCGAGGGTTCTGTCCTGAACACGCCACCCTCCACGTGCATGATGTTCTGGAGTAAGTGGAAACTAAAGCTTTGCTATCCATTACTCCGGTCTGGCTTGGCGATTGATAGAAGTTGATTTTGTTGGGCTTAGGTTTTGTCGTCTGTGACTCCGCGTTGGGGTTTGAGCCTGTTCCAGGCTTAGAGGCCAAACCACCACTCCATCTCTGGCTTAGTACGAGCAACAACCCTCACTAAGGTGCACAAGTCAACTCAGAACATTAGCAATGACCATGATGCGTTGCGAAGATGATGGTCGAAGCAGAAATGTGAAAAGCGTTTGAGCAAACATGCTAGCCCCAATGGCTGCTGCCATGACGACAACTGTCAAACAAATTGTGATGGAAACACAGAGCAAAAACCGTCCAACCTTGGAGTTGGAAGGCAGCGCATAAGGTAGTCCACCTGATAGCAGTCAACAGTCAGTCAGCACTTGCCATGGAGCCACTGATCAAATTGAAGGGCAGTCCTTTAAGGGCTCTCTTAATCAGGAGCTTGAAGCCGCCTTGTAGACGAACGATGGATCGAGCAAGCGGTCTGCTTCATCCAGCACTAGCAGCTCCACAGACTGCAATGCACTTACCTGAGAAATGCGAAACGATCGCAAGCCACACACCGTCTGTATTGAAGAGGCTCCAGGCGAAGTGCGGTGTGGTCTCTAGATGGCGGGCCTGGCAGGCGTTGCTTTCTTCCAAGACTTGTCTTCTGCAAACCACATTAAGCAAGAATAAAACAAGAGAAATGGAAGCTGCGGACGGAATGTCAGCAAGTGTTGCCAGCGCTTGCAGCGTCTCCCGACTGAAACAGCGCTGCCCAGCTTCAGACAGCCGCGTGTTCAAAGTAGGCAAGGACTTCTGCAGCTGCTCAACAGATTCCACACCCACTTGATGAAGCTTCCGCAAAGCAGAGCCGAGCTCGTTTCCAGTCCACTTCGGTCTGACCTCGCAGAGAAAATCTCGCAGATTTTGGTGCGGTTTAACCAGCCCAGACACAAAGGAATCAATGTCAATGTCGTCGCTGCAAAGGCGCAACTTCTGTCGCAGCGTCCAAGCCGTACTTCTCACGGCCGCATCAGAATCTGCAAGAGCTTCTTGCATGATTTTGGAAGATACTTCACCTTTCTCATCCAGCTTGGAGATGGCCCCCAATGCAGCAATGCGGACATCTCTAGCGGCATCTCCAAAGAAGGACACAGCAAGTTCCAGCACGGCTGGATTGTTGGTTGACATGCACCCGAGCACGGATGCCGCCCCAATCTTGCATTCCATGTCAGACCCGCGCAGACACAGCTTTAAGTGGTCCAATATGCCGCTGGTATGCAGGTCCATTGCAGCCAGCCTCCTTGCAGCGACCTCACGCACTTCAGATGAAGAGTCCCTCAGGCTTTCGGTCAGCAGCTTGGCAAAGCTATGCGGCAAAGCTTCCGCCGCTGCAATCCGTACATCAGAAGAGGGGTCGTGTAGGCAAGCAGCGATCCACTTGAGACCCTGTTCTGCGAACACCTCAGTCTGCCAAAGAAGATCTTTAAATTGCACAAGTATTTTCGTACAGACCAGGGTATACTGAAGCTGAAATGCTCGTGGTTCATGCCTTCTGAAATCTCAAACACTTAGGCCTGCGCCTGGTCATCCTGGCACGGGGCATGACGAAGAAGAGTCAAAACTCTGCATTTCCCGTCTGGGGACATGCCTTGCAAGACTTCCTCGACATCACAGCCGTCCGCGAGGCGATCTAGAACCTGTGCTGCTTGCTCTCGCGGTGGAAACTTGCTGGCTCCAAGCGCCCACAACCAGGTGCTCCAGTCTCTTGAAGCAGGGCCTTTCAAAAGCTTCTCCACTGCTTCAGCGGCACTGCCTTGGGTTATTCTTGCAGCCTCAAACTGGCACAGCAGGCCGAAGGCTGCTTCTCGAACACCAGCATCGGCATCACCCACTAGGGCTTGCAGCTGCGCGATGCACGGACCCATGTCAGCCACTTCCACACCACAGCCAGGTCCCACCAGGGCCTCCATCGTCTGGATGGCAGAAAGGCGAACAGCAGCATGAGCGTCCGTACTTCCAGCCACAGCAGCCTGGAGTGCACGCACGTCTTTCCAAGGGATTGTACGTAGAGCCTCCATGGCATCCTGTCTTACCTCACAGCTCCTGTCCTTTGCACACTCCCTGATAATCAGCACTGACTCTTCAGGGGAGGTGCGCAGCAGGGCTCGCAACGCAGCTCTGCGAACATCCTCATGAGAATGTTGAAGACATCTTCGACAAACTTCATGCAAGCGGTCATCTGTTTGGACAAATTGAGTCAACAGATCCAGGCTCCGAATAGTAGCCACAATGCTGCCAGTCTCCAGCGCTTGCAATACACCCTCCAGAGAAACAACCAAGCTCATTGGCTCCGAGTCTTCCTTATAAACCCCTTTTACAGCACATAAATCGCTTAGAGGCGCGGCCCCTTGTAGAATCTGCTGGCAATCAGGGGGTATCCCTCGCAGGTGGAACACCTTGGATTTCAGGTCCTGCACACATGCCGCATCATCGATCTCTACGCAGAAGGAGTCTCCACTCATCATCTTCAGCTCTACCAGCAAAATGCTGGAAATACCCTCGCATTCACATTCAGTAGACATTTGGGGACAGGCCAGTGAGACCTTCGAGGTTTAGACGGCTGCGCCGAAGAAGCATGCCATGTTGTCGCGTTGTTGTGCCCTGAGTTCCGGACCAACCGCCAAGGAGTGGCGAAGAGAAGCTGAGGCGCATCCTCCCTGAGTCGACTCACATCATCCTGGCACTATACACATGTAATTTCTGACGAACTGCATCCGTTGCCAGCGCAAGTCTCCTCCAGAGAGAAGCTGCCCGCAACAAAGGAGCTGCGCACAATGCCCCCAGTGTACTGCAGCAGTCGACTCGCCACTTTCGCCTCAGCTTTTGTTTCACATTTTTCGTCTCTGCTCGATGGCTGCCAGGGCAACCGCCGACTGCAGAACCAGCTCTCGTGTGGGTGCCAGCACCAATGCGCGCACCCCCTTCCGTGACAGCAAAAACAACGAGAGAAAGTCCATGCAGCTCCACAAGGAAGGAAGCAGCGCACCGTGCAGCACACCTCAGGTACGGTGTTTCCTTTCGAGTGCCGGGCATCCTCGGAACGGAGCTGGAAGAAACATGCTTCAAAAGCCCCATCGGTTTGGCTCCTGCCTCTAAGAGCAGGAGCCTTTGCAGCGCGGGTACCAGAAAGGCAATGGTTTTGCCGGTGCCTGTCGGAGCCTTTCCAAAATTGTCCAAAACTACTTTCCCAAACACAGGCACTCAAGAGCCCTCACGTGCCTGCAGCAATAGGTCCGGTGCTTGTCTCGCATTCAATTCCTTCAAACAACTAATTCCAAACCCTACTTCCGAGACACACAAGCGTTTCCTGTCGCGTAAGCTCGCGAGACAGAACTTCGTGCTGGACGGAAGTGAGGCGTAACTCTCCGAGGGCAGCCTTGCAAAACATCGTGCATCTATGCTCCCTCTTAATTGCAGTAGCTCAACTGCCTCCAAACCTCTCAGAAGTCGCCCATCTAGGCCGAAGTCGGCGAAGGTTGATTCAGCAAAAACATTCGGGGAGTTGCAGCTCGAAAGCTTGGCAACGGCGTTGGAGGCTCCAACGTTGCCCTGACAACTTGCCAATCGCGTCCGCCATTACTGATGGCGAGAGATTGCCTTGTGGAGATTGTGTCGGCAAGCATGCAGAGAACTTGACAGCCGCCTGAGTTCTTTCTTTGCTTTAAACATGCAACCTCCAATCATACGTTGAGTTGCCCACCTCAGCATGGGCTGCAGGCAGTTCAAGGTAGCTTGTGGAAGCTAAGCGGTCGCTACCCCCGAGAGCTGAATGTTTGTATTCGAATGGCCGAAATCTTCTCCAAGATGCAAGTTGGTCTCTGGTTGAAGTCTGCGGCAAGGTGAGCCCATTATCAAAAATGAGCAAACATATGGGCAAACAACAAGCGCAACTCTGCCAATGGAGTACATTATGCCTGGCAGCATGCCCATCGTGCACCTTGAATGGATCAATGGCAATTGGTTACGCCAATTAGAAACACTTCAAACAATTGCAATTCTTCTTGCACATCCCAATTTCATAACAACTCCTAGAAGTTTGCTACAATTTTCAGTCTTCCACCATCAGCCCCTTGGACATTTTGTCTCAATGCCAATCTCTCCTCATTGACAAATCATGCTTAAGTCCTCACATAGAACAGATGTAATCTTGCAGCACTCGAAATCATCAAGGGGACAAAATTATTTCTATGCAACGCCCGTTGATAGTTGATGGCATGCGATGTAGCATGAACGTGGCCTGGGTACACAGTACCAGAACGAAAGCTACACAGCAGCACTCTACAACAAACGAAGGGTATCAAGTGATGAATGTGGCTTGCGTGCATTCGCAGGTGAAACATAATATGGTGCCAGACCATAGACCGGGCAGGAAAATGACTGCCGCACGGAGAATACTGCGAATGCTCTGGATAGTGCGAAACCACACCTTGCCTCCATATACCTATATACCTATATACATATATACATATATACATGTATACATATACACATAAATTAAAGGACCGGAGAACCCCACATGTGTAGTCTAACCCAAGCTTAAGTGTTACACTAGTCAGATAAATTCCGCCCGGCGATGTAAGAAGACATGTATAAAAGAAGGCAAACTCTTAAGATCGCATTCCGCGGTGAGACGACGAGCACATTACGCGAGAGCGAAGTCGGTATCAGCTGCATCTGGTGTGATGTATATGTATATGATCACGTGTGCATTTTACATATGGTAGCTTGCCATACTGAGCATGTGATGGTACAAACGTAGATATGAACACCTATTATATGTGTGTGCATATATATATGTATACAAAATATGTGTATATACTTGGTATATATACGTGTGTTTATACCCGTGTGCAGGTGTGTGTGTGTGTGTGTGTATGCTTGTGTGTGTGTGCGCGCGTGGATGTGTGTGTGTGTGTGAACCGTTCTGGATCATGAGCGACAGGGGTCACGCCCAGCTTCCAGTTGATTGGAATTTTCATGAGCATGGATTTTGTCATGTGCAGGGGCATTGGGCACTCCTTGGCAAACCCAATGCAACGAAGCTATGCCTTGGAGTGGGAAGCAGTTCGGGACGCCTAACTTTATTGCAATCAGTGATCAAAGCTTTGTCAAGGTTATTCGATAAAGATCCGCGATCCCACGGAAGTTGAACTTCATAATTTCAAAATGAATATCTCGATTGGTAATATCAAATATTCAAACATGAATGTACTCAACTCAGTGCAGATGGCTCACACTCTTTTTCATTCGTGGGGCAAACGACAATCTGGCAGAGTCAGGCAAAGCACAGGTGATTAACACCAAGTAGAAGAGATGTAAACACGCCCAGCGTGCATTGGTATGCCCAGCATACACGTATGGCCCCAAGCCATTTCGAGCAAGTTCGAAACAGTCATCACAAGGCGTGATAACTTTTCTCCCCCCTACAGCCCGCCTTGTTCGTTCTCCGCACTTGTCGTTTGCATATCACGCGGTGCAAGCATTCATGAGATTAACCATTTCGTCACACGACCAATCAATCTCAACTCGTGTGCGTCTGCTGTCGTAATAGTCGAAATCAAGTCTGGAAGCTGGGTCGCTCACGTTTGCGCATGAGGGAACGCGCGTGTACCAGTGGTATGCGCATAGCATATTCTCAACCCTGGCTGACACACACGGCATGTTGAAAGAATCCTGCACACGGGACGAGCAAGATCCGTACGCTGCTCTAGCAGAATCATTATCCATAAACCACAAGACACGCCTCTTGAAGAGGATTTTTTTCCAGCAGATTTTGCTTACTAAGACTGGCAACATTTCTGCCTGCCCAACAAGCTGTTTCTTCCCGCTCTTGCGCCAGGCTTCGACGATCTTGTTCGGTATCATTTCGCCAAAGTATTGGCGGACGCCGTGCGAAACATCATACAAGACAGCGCCATGGGAAACTGATTCCCTTCATCCTCACAAGCTCCATCAGTAAAGATTATCACGGGCCTAGGATCGATGAAGGCTTCAACCGACCTAGGGGGTGATTCTTTGATGGTCTCAAGGGTGTCACGGACTAGCAGCAACTCGGGTTCACACAAATTTGAGTTTTGATTTTGTGTCAAGTGCTTTGACAGGATTTTCACAGCGCACATTGCCACTCGGCCAACAGTACGAGAAGAGGCATAGGACAACTTGCCACGCAGGGCAGCAAGCTCTGTCTGGTGTAGCTGCTTCCGGTCACAAATGGCCTCGACAAGATCTTGGAGCGCTTCTATGCGTCCTTCCTGGTTGCCGATTTCAACAATGCCCTCTACGGTGCGATGCATGTTGAAGCTGGCATCAAGGACCAAGAAGAGTGAACACTTTCGCAACTGGCAATGCTTTGCGCGGATCCTCTGCCACTCTCCAACCGAGCATGCGGAAAACCAAGTTGGCAGTCTCCGTTGCCGATGTTGTCAAGGAGTCTTTCTCAATCTGGCAAAAGTCGTCATAAAAGTTTGTCACTATTAATCTGACTAACCTGATCAAGATTTTTCTGAGGGCAGAAGCCACCCTGTGAAAAGCGGTTACCGAACGCGACGAACCGAAAGGCAACGTTGCGAACCTATAATAGACCACATCGTGTGCGTCTGGGTCCCATACCCCGAGGACTGATGCCCATGAGTCTTGCGGGCTGCTGGCAAGTTGCTTATACGCTGATTTTAGATCGATCGCGCGACCACTCAGTCCTTGCGCGAGGCTTGGATGTTTTTCGCCCAGATTCTTCATAAAGGTTCGAATAGTCTCTGCCACCATGTCAAGGTCTTGCATGACGAGGTGATCTTCATGTCCACACGATGCATTGATGAATGAGGCTTTGAGGTCATCTATTGCCCTCGTTTTGGCACTTTGGGCAACGCCAAACCTACGTGAGGCGACCCAACCTTCTGGAAACTGTTGATCCAATTGCTCTTTAGTGTAGGGTCCTAGGAGCCAACCTGACCCATCCTCAGCCTGCAGCTTGGCTTCGTCACGGATGAGTCTAGCGGCTTCTGGTTCACTCCTGCTCGCAACGGATTTAATTTTGCATTGATCCAAGGCGCCATTCTTCGCAGTTCTTCCACAGTGCATGCAGCCGGAACATATTTTGTCGGGAATTGACCCGATGCCTGTTGGTGCCCTAAGATTCTGAAACCTTCCTGAAGTTGATCGCACAGGTCATGGTCTTCAACTTTGGCAATCTTGATCAGTGCACGGAACAACCCCAGCTTCTTTCCTTTTAAAACTGCTCGGACTTCGGGGCGCAAATTGGCATGCAGTTGCTTTTCGCGAAGGCTACACTCACCGGCAAGCTGGATCATGTTTTTCAAGGCATTTGCTCTGAAGGCACAGACTTCAGCATCGGAGGTTTTACAGCCCCACTTTATGTTATCAACGGTTTCTTGTTCGCAGCCAATCGCTGATTCACACGGGCGCTGGCATTCTAATGCTTTTTCAAGAAACTCTTCAGGGCTCCACTTAACAGTATAGAAACACGTTGTGGTTGTTCCATTGATGCTCTCGGGTACATGTGGCCGTTCTGCGACACATACCCCCTCACAATTCAGAGCGGCCTGGCAGGCAGCATTGCGATTGAGCAGTATAGCACCAGGAGGTGCATTAGGACGCGCACGCCACATTTCAGGCGGGATCACAGGCGGGGGGCGTTCAGAAGGCAGAAGTTGCACGGGAACAATGGCCGCATACTCAGGCACCAAGGCAGGAAATTTGTGTTGGCGAACGAAGCCGCTGGAAGCAGCAGTGGTTTCACGTAGGGGCAGACGGAGTTTAGCCTCAACACGCTGGGCTAGTGCCTGACAGAAACTGCGGGGCACCCATTGATTGTGCGCACAAGCAGGGGTGCGAATCTGCCACCCAAGATGTGTATGCTTGCCAGGGCAAAGCATCCGAAAATCAGATAGCAAAGTGAGGTTACGCAACAAGGTGCACGGCCGTTGCCGTTCAGCGCCCCAGGCACATAGATCAAGGTCAGTGATCACAAGCTGTGGTAAGTGGTTGCACAGCCTCTCTACAAGGGGAGATGTTCGAGGCAGTAGCAAACACACGGGCGTGCGGGAGCGCAAGCAATGCTGCAGGCAGTTGACAAGAAAGTCGCGCAGAGCATTCACGTCAGGCGTGGCAGGCGGGGCCAGGAACATGAAGGCCACGTGACGGCAATCAATTTTGTCCCAGGGAATCTGTGCTTGTTCAGGGTCCATCAAGTTCCAGCGGCTCTGCAATTCATCAGGGTTTGCGGCATGGTCTTGCAGCGCAAAACAGCAGACATCCATGCTACGAAGAACCTGAGTTAAATGGGGTGGGTCTGCAAAAACTTCAATGCACACGGCAGGCTGCGAAGAAGTTGTCTCTAAGCAGGCACGAACATGCTGCACTATAGCGTCACAGAGACCTTCGGGGTATTCAGCCTCCAGAGCTGTGTTGAAGCTGCCATCTGCAGCCTGACCCCAGGGTTCATGTGGATGATTGCCTGGACATCGAGCAGTCAAGGTAGGGGCTGGGCGACTTCCGAGGAAGGAAGTTTTCTTAGGCCGAGATCCTCCGTAAGCGCAGCTTTCGCAATCGGAAAATTGACCGACGTCAATTAAGCGATGGAACACGGGTATCATCCACATGATGCTATTGGTAGGGTTTTCCAAAAGCCAGGGTATCTGGCGAAGGTGCGCCCACCACAAGAAATCGGCCATATGTGTGTAAAGCTGATTTGCTTTACGGACCTTGGCAGCTAGGAAAGGGCTCAGGTCGGGCCGGGCAAGCCCCAAGGAAACTGCGGAGTACGAAGCACAGGAGGGCCCTCGCTACCATCAGGAATGGTATCTGTCGAGCAGCGGAACATGTCCCGCAAGGCGGTGAACCAAAGATGAAAACTTTTGGTTCATTTCGCACAAGGTCCCTCAGAATCTGCCACGATTCGGGCGCAGTGAGATCCAATTCACAAATAGCAGTTGGGCACAGCATTCATATCACACTTTTGGGCGACTCGGCTGAGTCGAGCAGAACCTGCGCAAAGTTCGATGAGCAACCAACCCGGGAGGTCTAGGCTAGGGGCACTAGGGCTGGGGGTTGCAGCGGAATTGCTAGGCTGCAAGCACGGGGCGGGCGCAGGTCTATTAGGGTCAGTGGGATGATGCTGGGTTTCATCTGCAAAGCTCACCTGAGGGCAGGTGGATTTTGGCTTCGGCACACATAGAGGAGGCTGCGGCGGAAATTCCGGCGCAGGCAACTGAAACCCACTTGCGGTCAGGCAGGCGCGACTGGATTCATCCACAAGTGCACGCAAAGCGGCAGAAAGCGCCACGAGGACGAGACGACGGCCATTCCAAGGCAGCGTGAAGTGTTCACGATCACGCGCAGGTAGAAGACACGGGTGTTTAGTTACAGGCAAGGAGTAACCGTGGTGCAGCACACCGCCAAGAGAAGCTTTTTCAGCTCCAGCATGATGGCACACAAAGATATCACCTCCCTGAAAATCTGTCAAAGGAAGAATCAAGTTGGCATCGGCAGAGTTGTTCACATCGCGATGCTTGGGCGCTCGTACATTGTCAAAGAACACCAGGCTGGTCCAGCGATGTTCAGGCTGCATTTGATGCACATATCGACAGGACAATTTGGTGACTAATGGGAACCGGGTTGTGTTGCAACGCAATCCACAGCGCGCGTCATGCATCCAACAACCGAGGCCGAACGAAGATCCGGAACCGCGGCTGGCATCTTCATGAGACAACAAATCAAAGATTTCAACAGCTTCTTGCAGATATAATTGGGCTTTCTCCTCCGCAGGGTGCAAAGGAGGTACATGCACAGAATTAATAGGGCTACAGGGCGGCGTGGCAGGCGAATGTTGTTCTCGACCGCGCACATCGCACAGGGCATCTGTACCTGTCACGGTGGCTATGGGACATGGCGTCCCGGCGGCGTCCCTAGTCACTCTCTGCGGACTCCAGGATGGTCCAAGAAAGCATGGTTCTGGAAACACCCAGGGTAGCAACACTCATGGTTGGCACAGCTGGAACCTTCATGCTTGCACTTGCGTAGATTGTAGTTCCAGCACAGGCGAAGGCCTTTGCGATTGCGAGGGACGCCACCCTTCAACGCAGCAGGCATGTAAGGAGTACGCGTGGACGGATTGGGGTTGTCGCCCTTGTCTTTGCCTTTACTTTTGGTCTGTCCTTTGCCAACCTTCTGGGGCTGCTGGCTTTGCCCACGCGAAGAGCTGCGCTTGCGCTTGGAGTTCGGCTTGGACGCATGGGCCTCGACAGATCCAGGCCGAGGTAGCAGAATCTGTTGCACAGAATGCTGACTTAGTACCTTAGGGACATGTCGGTCAAGTGGCATTGAGCCGTCGCTGCGCAAGGCGCAAGGAGAACCCATCACGGCATGCTTCGGACAACAGCAAATGAATCTCACGGTCACAGGCAGCAACTTGAGTCAAGGTCACTTTTTGGAAGCCATCCGGAGGGTCGCGTTGGTAAGCCTCAAAGAGCCACAGAATGATGGTCTCATGCATTTCGAAACTCATAAGTTCAGAGATGGCATAGCAGACTCCGCGCCTGCGCAATGCATTTTGTATGTCTAGGTCGGTAGCTGTAGCAGCTTTCAGGTCGCTGCCACCTGCCACCTCGCGAACTATGCCTTGCTTATCGGGCTTCCAGGACTTCAAGGCCGAGTCTTCAGAAGTGCTGTTCACTTCTTGGGCGCGAGTTGTCAGCTTACACCATTCAACATAACGCAGCCTTCCATCCTCACGCATCCCAGCAAAGATTTGAATGGCCGCGCACGACGGCTCCAAGACTCCACGAAGCTTCAAGGGAGCAAGCTTCGGCGCAAGAGTATCCAATCGTGCCCCAATTTCTGCGGTAGGCAACTTTCGATTGGTCTCATCGGGGCCTTCAATCTTCTTTTTCAAGTCCGCTGCCGTGAGGGTCCATGCCTCCCAACGCAAGCGGCGCAGACCGGCTTCATGCTGCTTCTCATCATCGCCCAAGACAGCATCAATCATGTCTTGCACAGCTTTCTCATGGCCGCTCTGGCCAGGTATCACTTTGGGCGCACGCGCGAACAATGCCAGAGTGCTCCAGCCTTTGGAAGTCAGCTTTTCGGTGATGGCGGGAGGCAACTTGGACCCATTGCATCTTTGTCGGAACATGGCCTTGGAATCTACATAGGACAGCGACATGGCAAGAGAGGCGGCTTGCTATGAATCTATACCACTCTTCCTAGGACTAATCTACTGACCGTCCTTGAGTCTTTTTCTCCAGCAGCTCAGCGTATCTGATGTTGCGAAAGAAGTTAGACTCGTCACTTCAGCACTCGGACATTTTGGTCAGACATTCCGGAAGCACGCGCCACAGCCTTGCAAGATCACTCTAGGTCGCGACATCAGCTTAGTGTGATGTTTGGACTGAAGGCGTCCACAAAGGAAGACGGAAACGTCTTCATCTGATTCTTTCTTGGCTCGGTGAACCGTGTTCCTAGTCAAGTGGCGGAAGTACAAGAACCCATCATCATGGCCGGATTCTTCAACGTTCTTCAAGACCGCCACTCCAGCTTGCGCTTTCTCTTTCTCGCTGTCTGAAGAATCAATGGCGGATTCAGAGGAATCACTTTCTTCTGACGAAGAGCTTCGGAGCAGCTCATTCATATGCCCTTGGCTGGACCGTTTCATGACTTGGCCCTCTCTTGAGTTTCTTAACAGCGTCCTCATAGTCCTCGCACTGGTGCCAGCGATGTAAACGTGGCTGGTCGGGGCTGAACAGGCCCTCCCAAATGATCAATGTCAGTGCACGAACCTTCTCCGCCACTGGCGCAACTGCATCATGCGAGTATTCGAGTTCTGAGCGCCCGTACTTCCCAATATGATATCCTGCCCTCCGCTGAAGCTTCGGCGCGCAATTGGATTTGGCAAGCCAGCTGAGCACGGTGGCCTTGCCCGAATGCGTGCCAATGTCTTTGAGCTCGTCTTCCGGAGAGATGGGTTGCAAAAGCTCCCTGAGCCATAGGCACGCGTCTGACGTCCCGAGCTTCTTCGGCCCGAAACTCCTGTCCGGCAAAGGGCATCGCATCAAGGGCTCGGTTTCCGACGCGACTACATTCATAGTCTTTCTGTTTTCGATCCAGTGAGTAGCCCAGCACTCCTCGTGAAGACCAGGGCTGGGCGCAACGGCAGGCAGAAGTCTGAAAATGCTGGTCGATCAAGTTTCCGCCATCACTCAATTGCAGAATTGGTTCCTTGTATGCCATCTGAGCATCGGAGAACCTGAGCATCGGAGAACCTGAGCCTGGTATAAATGAGCAGGCAGATAAAACCGGCAAAGACGGAGTCCAGCGATGGCTCACCACAAGCGGTGACCTCCAACAACTTAACTTGCTCCAAGCTGAATGGCAACTTCTTTATCAAAGCTTTCTTCGGAATGTCAACCACAGTTGCTCCAGATACCCTCGCGGATATAGCATCCAGAGGCCCATCGACACCCAGCAAAGTGTGGGTGAAGCGAACTGCTTGCACGAATCTCTCAGCTCTCGAGGGTGGTGATTTAATTGCTCTGAGGAAACAGACGAACTCATAGCAATGGATTTCACGGAATGGAAAAGGAGCGAATACAAGGATTGTGGCTTTGCCCCATCTCACATAACCAAGAATGGAACCAGCTCTTGATCTCGAAGTCGAGGTGGCCTTTTTGCCGAACACATCTTTCATGATCTGCGTGGCCAATTCTTCTGGCGCTGTCAGCTGTCGACCCAACTGCGAAGCTTCCGGAGCACTGGCCACAATTGTCGCCCACAACGCAATGACCCTGCATCGCTCAGGTTCAAGGGCAAGGGAGACTGGCAAAGGCCGAAATTTTCTGAACCGCTGATTCTGGGCCGGAGGTTGAGCTGCTTGATCTTCTTCAGTGTGATTGCAAGTGCTGCTTGAGGAAGCTTGCAATTCTGGTCGTGGTAATTCTGGTTCCGGAAGAGGTTTGAGGGATGCATGCGGACTTGGGCTAGTTGGATCATCATTGGTGATCCCGACAAATTCATTGGGTCGCACACTTCCCAAGTGCAACTTGGCCCTCCGCAACGCAAGCTCGAAGTCCATGATTGTGATCGTCAAGGCTGATCTTGGTCACCTGACGTTGTTGGCTCTGGTTTCAAACACGCGTGTGGCAATCACGCACTGATTGGCTTGTTGACCCAGGAACACCCCCTCATGACACAAGTCAGATTGCGCACGCGCTAAGAGATAGGCGTCATAGGCCGCAGGATCAATCAGCCAAGAGCCAAAGACCTGCAAGTTTGCAAGCAGCAAACAAAAGACCTCCAATGAAGTGGCAAGGCCTCTGCCCAGCAGAGGATGTCACTTGCGGGTCTGGCTCCTGCACAACGATTATCTGGTATAGGCCAAGTCTAAACCCTGCCCAGCAGGAGTGAAGACACTCTCCAAAGTATTGGTTTTCCATCAAATAGGTTTCAATCTTCCCACAAAATATTATATCAAAAGATTATCAATCAAATCCCGGACTGACAACAAGTGCAACACACACTCGCACACTATGTTTTGCGATCAAGGGCGAAACGCTGCATGGAATGGCTGGCACAAAGCGGCATGCAGGCATCGGGGATGAGAAGGACAAAAAGTCCGGTTTTCTCCTGATTTCCCGCGATACCCCCCCTCGGATTTCCACTTTGGGATGGGTGGGTGGGACACAAAAATCAATCTCACATCGCTTGAGATGGACACCGAACAAGCAACCATTCATTCAAGCAGATTCAAAATGCCCATGAAATCTTTCATGTCAAAAATCTTGCCGTGAAACAACAGTCAAATTTTGAAAACCTTGATTTTTGAAGGAAAACCTCGCACAAAAGGCGCTACAATACTTTAGGGAGAGGGACTTGTCAACAAGTTGAAAGTTTCCTCTCCAAAGTATTGGTTTTCCATC